>MU378338.1:0-46018 GCA_022495175.1 Hypoxylon argillaceum | reverse complement strand
AAAAAAAAAACTTTATAAAAACTAAAAAAATTTATTAATAAATTAAAATATATTAAAAAAACTAATATATTAATAATATTATATTTAAAATTATTATTATTATTTTATTTATTTTTAAATTTATTTTTAAAAAACTTATAAATAAATTTATAATAAATTTAATTTAAATAATAATAAAAAAGCTTATAAAAATAAATTAAACTATTATTTAACTTTTAATAAAATTAATTATTTAAAATTAAATTATAACTTTTTATAATAATAATAAACTAAATAATAACAATTTTTTATATTAAATTAATTTGTTATTAATATATTATTTATATTAATAATATTAACTAAATATAAAAAAATATTTAACTAATATAAATTTATAATAATTTTACAATAGTTATTTATTAAAATAAACATTTTAAAAGTTATTTAATATTTATAACATTAATTATAAAAAAATTTAAATAGTTTATAAATAACAATTAAAACAAACAAAAACTTTAATAAAAGTTTTAATTTTAATTAATTAATATATTTAATACTTTTAATTTATTTGATTTATTTAATTAAATAACTATTTAATTAAAACAATAGATTTAACTAAACAAGTTAAATAAGCGCTTTTTGCGATTAATTAAAGCAAATCACGTCAAAAGCCGTTTATTTGACTTGTTTTATGTCAGATTTGTTGCATGTGCTCTAATGTTATATTAATAACTAGCTCTAATTTAAAGAAATTATTTAACAAGCTCTTTTTAATACGTTGCACAAACTATTTAATACTAGCTATACTATTTATATAATTAATATGCACTTTTTATATATAAGCTTTAAGCTTATTAAAAAAAGCTTAAATTTAATACATTTTTTTAAAAATAAATATTTTAGTACTTTTTTTTATACTATATAGTTGTTTCAATAACTAATAATAAAAATATATATATATATATAATAAATAATAAAGCTTTATAGTATATAGTATAAAGCTTAAAATATATTATTAAATATGTTGTAATAAATAAGTACTTTATACTATATAAATATATTGTTAAATAAGTCAGCGCGCTATTGTTTAATTGTTAAACAGTATATAGTATAATTAAGTACAGTTATAATTAAGCTTACTAGAAATTTTTAGCCCGCTTTTTTTTATTTTTTTTTTTTTTTTTCTTTTTTTGTTTTTTATAGTTAGTTTAATATATATATTTTTATATTTAAATTGTACACTTATTATAATTAAATAAAAAAATTATTAGCTAACTAATTTATAAATTTTTTAAACAATTATTTATTTTTAATAAACGTAGTAAGTTTAAAACTTATATATAACAATTGAATAGTTTGTTAATTTAATAAAAACTATTAAATTATAGCTTTTTTTTGCTACTGCTGTTTATAAATAATTCAATTATACGTTTTAAAAATACTGCTAATATATATATAGCTTGCTCGATTTAATCTTTTTTTTTTTAAAAAAAAGTAAAAATGAGCTTTTTTGCTTTTTTGCAGAAAAAAAAAAAAAGAAAAAAAAAAAAGCTCTTTGCTGCTACTTCTTCTGCTTTTTTTGCATTTTAATATTTATAATAACATATACACTTTTGCTTGTACTTACTATACTTTGTTATTAAGCTTGTATAATAACAAACACATTTTTATTTATATTTATTATACTTTATTAACAAACTTGCTTATTTGCTTTTTTTACTGTTATTTTTAATTTTAATAAACTAATAATAAATATATTAAACACTTATAAACGTTTTAATAAAAATATAATACTAGTTATACCAATTTTTTTTTTAAAGCTATTAAAATATTTATAAGCTATTTATACATTTATGCTTTTTTTTGTAGCACTTGTTACACTTATTTTTTATAAACTTACATACTTGCTATATATTAGTTAGCAGCGCTTCTGCAACAGCTTAGCGCAATTTTTTAAAAAAACTTATAAAACTTTCTGTTTGTAATATATTTGTAGTATTTTATAAAGTCGCTTAAACAAAATCTATTAAAAAACTACAAGCTATAATAGCTATTATATATACTATTTTAACAGTTATATATATAAAACTATATAAATAGCTCGTTTTTTTGTTAATAAACATTAGCTAATTAATTAACTTAAGCTTATTAATACTTACTGAATTTTTTGCGTTTTATATAATATTTTTGTTAATAGTACTTTTGTTGTTAAGCTTGCTGCTTTTTATACTACTGTTTGCACTTTTTTGAGCTTATCGAAAGCTAATATAAAGCGCAAAAAAAAAAAAGAAAAAAACAACAATAAAAATACAAAAAAAAAAAAAAAAAAAAAAAACAGCTAATTAAAGTTTTTAAACTAAGCTTAAACTATTGCAATAACAAAATTGTTTATATTTAAAAAAAGTGCTTTTTTAAACATTTTTTTTTTTTTTTTTTAAATATATATAGTTTAATAAGCTTTAAATTATACTACTTTTGCTTTTTTTACTTTTACTTAACTAGTTTGCTTTAAATAACTATTAGTTATAACTATTTATTTTTTAGTTATTTTGTTAATTTTTTACTTATTAACTAGTTTTTAAACTAGTTAATAATAGTTAAAACACTTATTAATAACTTAAACTGTTAAAAAAATATAACTAGCTTTAATTATATTAAAAATATAAACTATTTTTATAGTATAAAAACTTTAATAAACTTATTAGCAATTATTTTATTAATAAATATATATTTTATTATAAAGCTTTTATATTTAATTTTTTAATATAACTAGTAGTTATATATATTTATATATTTTAATTTAATATATAAAACTGCTATTTTTTTAATAACTAGTTTTATAGTTTATTAATTATTATATTAAATATATATATATTAACTATTAAAATTAATATTAAGCTTATTAATTAGCTAGTTAATATATATAGCTTTTTTAGCTACTTATATAAATATAAAAAGCTTAGCTTTAATAATAAATGTAATAACTATATTTTATTTATTAGTTTTTTATTTTATAATACTATTAAAAAGCTTTATAATATAAGCTTAAAAGTTCTTTTAATTAAAAGTATTATTATTAAATAAAATGTTACTAGTTATTATAAAATTATTTTTATTTTTAAATTATAAAATATATAACTAAATATTTAATAAATAAAATAAAAACTTATTAGCTGCTTTATAATATTTAAGTAATAAATTATAATTAAAACGAACTAATTATAAAGTTTTAAACACTATATTAAAATATATAATTACTGCAGTATATAATATAAATTTTACTTTTTATTAAAATAAATAAATACTAATTAAAGTTATAATTTTTTTATAAAAAAAAAGCTTGCTAGTTTTTATTAAAGTATTTATATAAGTATTAAATGTTAAACTTTTTAACTTAGCAATTTTTTTAATATAAAAAGCTTAAAAAAGCTATAAAAAGCTTTTTTGTTTATTTTTTATAACTTTTATTTTTAAAAACTATTATAAATTGTTTTTTTTTATAAAGTTATATTTAGTTTTTAAAGTTTTAATTATTTTGTTAACTATTTTTTAGTTTTTTTTTTTATAAGTTACTATTATATTGTTAATATAAATAAATAACAATATTTTACTTTTTAAAAAATAACAAAGTTTATAAAATATAAAAATAAATTTTATTTTATAAAATAACTTAATAAGCTTTTTTTATTACAATAAAAAAAATTTTTATAACTTATATAAAGTTTATTATAATTAAACTACTGTTTTAAGCTTTTAATAATTTAGCAGTATATATATATAAACTTTTTTAGTTAATTTAATATTAACAAATATATTTATAATATTATATTATTTAAATTTTAAATTAAATTTAGTAACAATAGCTATTAATATTTTAAACAATTTTTTTGTTAATATATTAATATAAGTGTTTTTTTTGCTATAATTAAATTGTTAATTTTTTTATACTATTAAACAAGTTTTATATTTGTTATAATAGTTATATTTATTAAATTTATATATATATATTTATATATAGTTGAATATTAAGCTTTTTTATAAAAAACTTTTTAGAATTTTTTTTTAAATACTTATTTCAGTATAGCTTTATAAATATATATATTTAGCTTTGTAAAAATAATCTTTTAATAAATAATTAACAAGTTCGTTATACTACTTTAGTAAAAAAAGTAAATTTTAGTAATAAATTTTTATTTTTTAAAATAGTAGTTTTTAAAAGTAAACTTTTTAGTAGTAATTATATAGCTTAAAAACTTTTTTTTTTTTTTAAGCAGTTTTATTAATATTTAATATTTGTAATATTTTGTTATAAAAAATATTAGCTAATTTATTTTTAATATTTAGTATTTAAAATTAACTGCTTAAATATATATAAACTTTTAAAAAATTTATAACTTGTTTAAAAGCTTTTTTTTTATAAACTTTTTTAAAAGCTAATTTTTTTTTATTAATAAAGCTTTTTATAGTATTAAATACTTATAATAAATTGTTATAGCTATATATAATGTTTTTTAATAAATAAACTTGTTATACTTTTGTTATTAATTTATTATTAATATATAATATATTATAAAATTTTATTAAATAAAAGTAAATAGTTTATTTATTTTATAATAAATTAAAAAATAATATTTCAGTTTAAATTTATAGTTTATTTTTAATATATACGTTTTTTAAATAAAAGTTGAAATTATTAAGTTAAAAAATTGTTAAATTTAACAACATAGCAAAAAAAAATTTAAAAAGTATTAAAAGCTTTAGTTTAAATTTAATATTTATATATAAATATATTTTTTTTAAAAGATTTTTTAAAATATTATTTATAAGCTTGTTTTTTTTTTATTTTATAGTGTTAAAATTTTTTAATACATTTTTTAGTAATATATTAAAAAATTTGTTATTTTCTAAGTAGTTTTTTATATATTCGCTTAATTTAAAAGCGTTTTTATATATAATTTTTTTAATTAATAATTTATAAATTTTTAAAAAAATTTTAAAAAGTTTGTTTTTAAATTTATTTAAATTTTTATTAAAAAATTTATTTTTATTAAAAGTTATATTTTTTATAACAATTATTTTATTTTTTTGTAATAATTATATATAATAAATATTAATAAACTAATAATTTATTAAATAATTTATTTAAGTTTTAAAATTAAGCTTTTAATACTTATGCTTTTTTTGTTTAATTTGCTAAGTTATAACAAATACTATATAATTAAAAATTTTTAAATAAATAAATAATAAGCTTTTTTTATAACTTATTATACTTTATAAGTTATTAAAATAAAAATAAAATTTTTTATAAAAAGTTTGTTAATAGTTAATTTGTTTAAATATTTAGTTATATAAATAAATTATTATATAAATTATTTTAGTTTATAAAAAAAAAAAAAACTTATAATTGTTATATATAAAGTTTATTTTTAATTTAATAATAGTTTTTACTTTTTTAGTTTTATTATTAAAATTTTAAATATATAATAGTAAAATTTTAAAAGTAATACTATATTTTTTAATAATTGATTTATTAAAATAAATAGTTTTTTATTTTAAACTAATAAACTTATTATTATATTTAATAATTTTTATTTTAATATTAAAATAATAGTTTATATATTTAATATAGTTTTTAAAAACTATTTATATAATATTAACAAATTTATTATTTATATAATAGTTTTATATATAGTTTAAATAGCAATTAATTATTAATATTACTTTTTAAAAACGTTTTTTTTAATTAAACTTATTATATTTATAAAAATTAATAATTAAATATATATTTATTTTTATAACTTTTAAACAAGCTTTTTGTACTATTTTATAATATATTTTTATTTTATTACAAATTATATAATTAATAGTATAAATTTTATTATTAAAATATAACATAATTATTATTTCTTTAATATAAATTAATAGTTGTTTTAACAGTTTAAAACTTAAATATTCGAACTATTAATATTAGCAGTATAAATTTGCTTTAGTTTTTAATTTTTTTATATAAAAATTCAACAAGTTTTTTCGTATATAAAAAACATATATTATAAGTTATACTAAAAAATATTTTATTATATATTAATTATATATATATATTAAAAAATATAAAAGTGCTTTTTAATAATATTTTAAAAAATTAAACTTAAGTTTATTTTTTTAATAAACTTTTATATAGTTTAAAGCTTATAATAATACTAAATTTATAATTATTTTTAAATAATAAACTATATTATATAGCTTATATATAATATATTTTTTTAAGCTATAAATTTTTATATCGATTTTTTTATAGCTATATATATAAATTATATTATTTTTTGTTATTATTATATTTTTAAAATTAGTTTTTTTTAAATTTAAAAAATAATTTAATATATTAAAAATATATAAAAAAGCTTTTAAATTTATTATAGCTAAATTTTTTAATAAATAAATTAATAAGTTTTTTTTTTATAAATTAAAAGTACTTTTAATTTAAGCTATTAAAAATTTTAAAAGTTAATTTTTTTTTTTTGCAATTTTAAGCTTGTTTTTTTTAAACTTTTTTTTTTTACGCTATTATTTTATATATTTTATTGTTTGTTTTATTATTTCGTTAATATTTAATTGCAATTTAGCAATTTTTTTAATAATTATATTTAAAATTTAATTATTAAATTTATTTTTAAAAAATACAAACTAGCATTTAATTATTAAATAACACTTATAATATATTATATAGTTAATAATATTAAAATTTTTTTTTTTGTTTTTTATATAAATGTTTGTTTTAAAATATTTGCAAAAGTTATTTTGCAAGCTTTTTTAAATATTTTTTTATTATTTGTTTTATTTAAAATTATTACAATGTTTTCGCTTTTTTTTTTTTTAACGAAACTATTTTTAATAATTTTATTACTTTTAATTAGCAAGCTTATTTTTATTTTATTTTTTTTAAAATATAAAAAATACTTTTTTTTTTATAAACTTTTTACTAGTTTTTATAACATTTAAAACTATTATTTTATAATATAACTTAAAAGCTATAATATAATAACTTAATATATTATTAATAATTTTAGCGCTATAAATATTTTAAAATTTAACAGTTTAAACAAAGTAAATAGTTTAAAAAGTTTTTTTAAAATTAATAATAAGTTTAAAAAATTTAGTAATATTAACATTTTTAATATTTGTTTTAATAATTTTATTTAATTATTTATTAGTTTATTTAACAAAGTTTTTAATAAGTTTTGTTATTATTAAATATATAAAGTTTTTATATTTTTATTTATATTTAAATTTAAAAACTTATTATATTATTATATTAAGTTTTTTTAATTTATTATATTATTTATTAATTATTTTATTTGTTTTTATATATATTAATTTATAATTAAAATATATTGTTTTATATATTTATTTAATAAGCTCAGTAAGTTTTATTTAATAAATATTATAGTGCTTTATTGCTATATTATAGCTTTATTTAGCAGCTAAATAAAATATTTACTAAAAAGTAATAAGTTTAATAATTAATATATTAAAAAAGTTAGCATTTATATTTGCAAATTTTACTATTGTTAATATACTTAGCTATTTTAACTAAAAAGCTTATATAAGTTTAAAAACTAAATAAGTTTATAAATTTTTACTATAAGCTTTTATAATAAAGTCTTTTTTTTATAAGTAAAAATTATTAAAAAAATAAAAAGTAATTGTAGTAAAAGTTACTATTTTAACAATTTTGTTAATTATATATATATAGCTTATTATTTAATAAAGTATAAAAATTAATAAAACTTTTAATTGTTAAATTTATTATATATGCTTTAGTGTTATATTAATAACTAGCTTTAATTTAAAGAAATTATTTAATAAGCTTTTTTTAGTGCGCTGCATAGACCACTTAATACTAGCCACACCACTTATGTAATCAATACGCGCCTCCCACGCACGAGCCTCAGGCTCGTTAGGAGAGGCTCAAATCCAACATTTTACCTGTGGGGAGCGCTGGTATCACGTACTACCTCGATCTCCCTTACAGACCGGGTGCACCCTAAGTGCGGCGCTTCTCGTTGTCTCGCTTTCCATCAGTTAGTTACATGTGTTACTAACTAGAGACACCGCATGTAAACATCTGCTCTTTCATTTCGATGAAGAGCTCATCACGAGACTGTTATTGTGATGCAAGGTTCTAAATGTTTGCTTTACACCAAAACACCTAAGCCAACGCCAGCTTGCACTGAACTTGATTTTCCTATTTATATATCATGGAGAGACCTCAAACCCTCAAGAGACGACGCGTAGAGAGCAAATCTACTGCTTCTGATGATCCTCGTCCCGACACTCGCCCAGTGAAGATCCAGCGACGAGAGCATCAAGAGCCTCCCGAGTTCTGGGATCGCCTCTCGCGAGTTCCATTAGTACCCCGAGCGCTGAAAGAGTTCGACCGTCGCAACCGTACGCGACTCTGCTTTCCCTCACCTGCTATAATCAGCGAGCCGGGCGTGACAGGTGCCAACGAGCTTCTCCAGTTTGCAAGCAACGGCGGCCCAGATTTGTCTGACCTGCGAGGCTACGCCCTCCGAAGCTCCAAGATGAATTCTTTACAAGGCCAATCAACGACGACACCTAACACGGGCACATACAAGACTAAAAAGACGGCAACAGTCTATCATCTCGGCTTTGAAATCCATCTGGCCGATTACGGCATCTATCTCTGTTCAGAGTCACAAGTTCAGGACCTAGAATGGATTAAGCCCATTCTCTCGGCGGAGAGGCCCATATCGGAATTTTCGAACTTCGATTTTCGGAGCTTCCAGGCAGCTAATTTTCGCGCAAAGGATGAAGAAGATATTAAAGTTAACGTAATGCCGACTATTCTAGGTACAACAGACTACCTGCCTGCCTGGAACACACAATTTGGCAACCTTCAACCCCTTACCGACGGGTCAATCGCGGCACCTCAGCCGGATTTATATTATGGTGCAAACCCGAGAGACCTCGAACCTTTGGTTCGTAAAGATCTCAGTGGTTACATTATCCCATCTTCAATGCTTCATAAGCCCTTAGCCCCCAATTTCTTTATAGAACCCAAAGGTCCTTCCGGGGACATGGCGGTAGCAAATCGACAAGTTTGTTACGATGGAGCCGTCGGGGCTCGTGGCATGCATTATCTCAGGAATTACGGAGTCGACGAGCCGACATACGACGGCCGTGCGTGCTCGTTTAGCGTCACATATCATGAAGGGACTCTCAAAATTTATGCGCATTACGCCATGCTGCCCGCAGCTTCCAGTGCGCGACCTGAGTATCATATGGCCCAGGTCAACTCGTATTCCCTCACTGGTACGCTGGAGGTGTTTATTGAGGGTGTTACCGCATTTAGAAATGTTAGAGATCTAGCTAAGCAATACCGGGATGCCTTTATTCAGGATGCGAACTCTAGATTCCGAAATTCACTGGGGGCTGCTCAGTAGACTCTCGCAACTACAGAAGACCATTGAAGAGGTCTGACCTCGTCAAGGAGGTATCATAGGAGCAGATTATGAGACCGCCAAGATGAATTGTTAAGAGTAGGTAGCTATTGGGGCTTACAGTTTAGTGAGCGTAATGCGTTTAGTTTAAGAAGTGTGGCGCTGGGGTAAAGATATAGACATAGGCTACCTACATGCTATGGAACTGAAATATATTCCGGTCACATGATTAGTTGTTCTTCAGCCTTGTAAGCGTGTCAACGTTTCTAATATCTAGAGCTAACTAAAGGGGGCTCTGTCCGGATAGATTCCACACTCTAACCAACATGAAACATGAAATGATTTTTCAATGGCATATTGTCTGATCGGTTGGGATTATGTTAGAAAATAATACTGCGCCAAAAGATTTGGCGTGACCGGTCAATTATTGATCTTTCTTTCCAAATGTGTAGTTCTAACAGATTACATGATTGTACAAGGGGCAAAGGGGGATTATTTTAAGAGATCACCTACACAGAACTTGGTTCCACATTCATGTTTGCATTGGGCGGGCCCTGCGTTGTGTGAGCAAGAAGTCCACAACCGTTCATACTATCTTGTATTCCATCCAAAAGATAATTCTGCCGACATTGCTACACGAGAATGGTATTGTTGATGATATTTTGTAAGTACCTAATTTGCTATCCCTTTAAGCGCCCACTCGGCACAGTGACTTAAAAGTGGGATAACAGGGCCGAACATATCCGAGTATGAGTTTATACTCTTATTGGGTATATATAAATAAGTTCGGCCCCATTTAGGATGCTTTATCTAATCGCTTACGTAATGATATAGTGACGTAAGTACTTGGGGTAGGTAGGTAGGTTAGGTACCTAAGGTAGCTACCTATTACGTGCGGCACTATCCGTTCTACCCCAACCTCCACTAACCAACCTCCGCATTTTGAGCATCAGGCCTGGGGTCACCACACAACGCTCACTAATGGCCCTTCGCTGAATTGTATTGTTCACCTGCTTGGTATTAGCTTCACGATTCTATAGGCTGCTTGGATGTTCAGCTAATTGGTTACTCTGTACTCCTGAAATTGATATCTCCCACTCATCAAGTTGACAGGATCTGTTGAACTGCATTCTTAATTGGATCTCTTTTCAAAGCCCCTTATTGTATTCGGCTAGCTCAAAATTGCGCCCAAACACTTATTGCGCGTAGACTAAAAACCACAGATGATCTCATAATTTCATCATTTATGCTCATTCATTATGTCTTCGTCCTACGAGCACTGTAGACGTCGTGCGGGGAACAGGAGGGCGATTTGCGAGCGCGATAGTCTGCAAGTCAACTTGCAGCTCACTAGCTCCGATTTGAAGGTGGAAGCACCAAGCCATCTTGAACAAGCAGTCTCAGAAGTCAATCCTACTAACCTCCCCGATTGGAGTAATCTGAAAGTTATTCATCGAAACACATTACCACCTCGAAGTCACTTCCATTTGTATAACACCGAGGAGGATGCCATTTTAGGTGATGTCAGCAATAAATCTCGAGCAGCTTTGCTTTCTGGAACATGGGGCTTTCATCTTTCGACAAGTCCGTTCAAAGGGCCTCTCGATTTCTACGAACCGGACTTCGATCATAGCGACTGGAAGCTAATAACTGTTCCGGGTATGTGGCAATGTCAGGGATTTGGCAAAGGGCCTCAATATACCAACGTAAACTACCCTTTCCCTGTGGATCCGCCACATGTACCATACGATGAGAATGAGTGCGGTCGTTATATTCTGCGTTTTGAGGTACCTGACCGCCTGAAGGATGGCAGTCATTGGAGACTTCGGTTCGAAGGCGTCGATTCCGCCTTCACAGTCTGGGTGAATGGCCGAGAAGTTGGTTATTCCCAAGGCTCGCGAAATCCCAGCGAGTTTGACGTTTCAGATTTTATCAATTTAAATGATGAGAATACGCTATGTGTTGAGGTATATCAGCGGTGCGATGGGAGCTATATTGAGGATCAAGTCAGTATAACTTAGCCAACAACAATTACGGTCGCACTAATCACTCTCATTTTAGGACCAGTGGTGGCTTAGCGGAATATTCAGAGATGTCTGGCTTCATTCGTTTCCAGAATCCCATTTCGAGGATTTTCATATTCAAACGCTGCTAGATGATGATTATCTAGACGCGAATCTAGTCGTGGACATCAAACTTAACAAACCGGGCGAGACAGTGTTGATGAAACTTCTTGACCGTGAGGGCAACATTGTTGCTAATCAAGAACACTCTCTAGACACGAATACCGGAAAACTCGAGTATCGCATGAGTAAGCCAGAAAAATGGACAGCAGAAACACCTTACCTATACTCACTCATACTCCACCTTGGAAATGCATGTGTTGCTCAGAAAGTTGGATTTCGTAGGACAGAACTCATCAAAGGGGTGTTCTGCGTCAATGGAAACCCTATAAAGATACGTGGTGTTAACCGACACGAGCATAATGCAGAGTCCGGGAGGACTGTTCCCTACAGAGACCTACTGCAAGACTTTGCGATAATGAAGAGTTTTGGTATTAATGCGATCCGTACCTGTCACTACATTAACGATCCTAAGTTTTACGACCTGGCAGACATACTAGGATTCTGGGTGCTTGACGAAGCTGACCTAGAATGTCATGGGTTTGAGATGGTGGGCGGCGAGCCTGCAAGCTATCTTTCGGATAACCCTGATTGGAAAGAAGCATATGTGGATCGTGCGCTCCAAATGGTGATGCGTGACAAGAACCATCCTTCTATCATCATGTGGTCTCTTGGGAACGAGGCCTTCTATGGAAGAAATCATCAGGCTATGTATGACGAAATCAAGAAAATCGATGCAACGCGGTTGATCCACTACGAAGGTGATCAGAAGGCTCAAACAGCTAATGTCTTCAGTCGGATGTATACCCCAGTAAGCGAAATGATCAAATATGCCGAAGAGGAGGAATGGGAGAAGCCATTCATCATGTGTGAATTTGCCCATGCTATGGGCAATGGACCTGGTGCAGTTCAGGAGTACATCGAGGCATTCTACAAGTATCCGAGACTGATGGGTGGGTTTGTGTGGGAATGGGCGAACCATGGTTTGCTCACTAAGACAAAGGAGGGCGAGAAGTTCTACGGTTATGGTGGTGACTTCGGGGACGACCCAAACGATTATAACTTCGTCATGGATGGCCTATGCGACTCTAGACACTTCCCAGGCCCTGGTCTGTCAGAATATAGCCAAGCCATTGAACCAGTTCAAGTCCTTGGAGTCAATGGCAACCAAGTCAAGATCGTCAATCGCTATGACTTCCTCACTCTAGACCATCTCGAATGTTACTGGGAGGTCATATCCGATCGCGCCGAATACGTTGGGCGTAGTGTTGCCATCCCACCAGGCGTCAAGCCTCATACCGAAGCGACCTTGACGATTGGTGGAGCTCTAACGAGGCTCGCTACCGAAGCCTGGTTACAGCTGAACTTCACTGTGCGGTCTGACTCGAAATGGGCACCGCCTAATCATATTGTGGCTCGTGGACAGGTACAACTCAGTCCACCTAAACCATTACAGATCACGAAGATGCTGGTACCAGTTTCGCCAACAAACCACCCGATCATCCAACGCAAGGATAGCTTTGTCTATGCTACAATATCAAGCGGCACGACATTCGGCTTTGACATGAGCACCGGAGCATTATCTTCACTAACCCAGCCCTCGGACCCGCAGCTTAACCTCCTAACTATGCCATTTACACTTGACTTCTACCGCGGGTTGACAGACAATGACCGGGGGGGGCCGTTCGGAAAGCAGTGGATTGACGGCCGCCTGCACCAAACCCGGAATCACTTCACGCAGATCCGCGTCGATGAAACGAACACGGCTTGCGTAATCGAAGTAGAGAGCCGCGTGGCACCACCCGTACTCGCCTGGTCAGTCGACACGACGACGACATACACCATAACCTCAGCGTACTGCAGCGTGCGGATTCAGGCGCGCCCCAAAGGTCGACTCCTACCAGAGACATTCGCACGGTTCGGCTTGACATTCGGGATGCGCAATATCCGCATTGTTGAATGGTTTGGGCGCGGGCCGCAAGAGTCGTACGTAGACAAGAAGCGGTCTCAACTTATCAACACCTGGGGATGGCCGTCGAACTCTATGTTCTATGAATATGAGTTCCCGCAAGAGGCGGGGAACCGGACTGATATCCGCTGGGTTGAGCTACGTGAGGAATGGGGTGATGAGGAAGAGGGCCGTTGTGAGTAATTCTCGGATTCTGCTCGCTTTAGTGCTTCTTAGAGTATAAAGGCTCCCTCGCGTTGGAGCCCTATATCAGAAGCTTTTAACATTTTCGTCACGCTCACAGATGTTAAGAATGGCGTTAACTAACGTTGTATGTTACAGTGCTTCGAGCGCGCTTCGGGGACCATGAAGGCGCTAGTTTTACAGTCATGCCATATACCACGAAGGATATAGACGAATGTACGCATCCTCACGAACTGCGCGCCCGGAAACGCGACGACCATATCGTGCGCTTGGACTGGTTTCATCATGGCTTGGGGACAGGGAGCTGCGGGCCCGCAACACTGCCCGAGTACCAGCTGAGAACAGATCGCGAGTTTGACGTTGAGCTGCTACTTGATTAAGTATATCACAATTGGCCGTTTTGTTATTGACGTTATGAGTGAGCATAGGATGCTCAACACATAGTACCTAGCCTAGTAAGCTCTTACGCGCTCCGACTTCTCATTCAAGTTCAGGATAAATGACATACTGGAAATACTTGGTATCTGGATCGAAAAAGATCGGCGTTTATAATAAACACTAATAATTCCTTCTTGAACAAGCTCTATGAATGATTACGTATGACTGTTGTTGAGAAGAATATTACAAGACCAGCTAAAACCCTGCCCCTTTCAACCGCCCCTGGCTATTATCACTCGTATTGCCAGCACCCAACTGTAGATTCTGACTTGGTCAAAATCAACCCGGCGACGTCTATGCACAAATCCGTGTTGAAGCCTTCAGTCTTGGCATATAATGCATGAATCCGCCCTTCTGAGAAGTTGGTGTCGGGACAGAGGGCTAGGCCGCTGTGGCCGCGACCGTCGTCAAAGTCAAGCAGGTCATATTGCATCGGCACCCGTGCCGGCGAGGTGACTGTCTTGTGATACCACCCGCTACGTATCAAGCCTGGAGGGATATATGCTGAATGGGGGATTGAATATTTGACCTGTCCATCGGCTTGAATATAGATTTGCTGACCCCCGGCTACGGCAACCTAAAAGTTCACACAGAGGGTTAGTTGCGTCCACTAAGAGTAACTGATATGAGCTGCTGCTGGTTGATATTATAGACCCCGGCGAGGTGTATTAAGTAGGCAATAGGGGCAAGGATTGAGAAGAATGAAGAGACGATTGAGAGGGATGGTGTAGCTAATTTGCTACGACTCAACAAGGGAACTTGGTGCATCAACGCATGAGTACTTACTGCCATAGCTCCCATGTTCTGCGTCACCAGCGTGCCGGCGACCTGAGGACAGTCGGAAGGGGGATTGAGAGGGCAGTAGGTTGCTGGTTCCGTAAGACCACTGTAAAGGCCGTGGTGGGACGCATGGAGTAGTGACCCGTCAATACTGCTGCCAGGGATGAAGGCATTGATTGAGAACACGTCCGCCGAGACGAGACCGGCGGTTACCAGAGACAGCAGGAAATGCATCTTGGATTGTTTAGGCAGACTTCGGTTGGTCCAGTGGGACGCCGAATCTCGACCTTTCTCACGCCCTGGAGGAATAGAGGGTCTGTATTGGGACTTTAGAGATATTGGAGCGACGAATAATAAAGCAATTGTCGGTCTAAAGTGCCGAAAGACAATACGATGATGACGACAGAATACTGAGGCGAAGTGGTTGAGAAATATGAGAAGAGACGGAAAAGAAGGTCAAGATTGTCAGGAAGCTTTTTAAAGCGATCTAATACCTCAACCTGTATCCTACGGCTGCTCTTTCTCTCTTTTTAAATTACCTCTTATATTAGCCTCTCATTCTTTCCGAGTGAAAGAGCTCCTTACCAACGTAGGGAAGTAATGGGTGCCTACCTTAAGTATGTACTCAATCCATGAGAAAGGTGTAAGTTACAAGGTAGCCGATATTACCAATATACGCCCCTTATATTCGTCTCGAAAGTACCACCGACAATACCCTTAGGGTATCCATTTACCTGATGGAAGGTATGATAATCTCAGTCCCTACCTAGTTGAATAGGGTCACGTCTAACTCGGGGGCTCACCTACTTATATGGTCATCCATGAACCTTTAGCATAAGGCGATCATTCTCATCACTAAGAACATGACACGGCGAAACTCAATCAGCAAAAGTCTAAACAGAAGTTATCTAAGTTTCAATTTCCGCACTACTAAAGTAGAATCCGCCACGTTCGAACACTCGCCGTAACCAACTGTATAGGCCGTAAAAACGCGTGTCGGTTAGTGTCCGTGGTGCTTCCTCTCCCATCAATGGAAGCTCCGTTGCGATCAATATGAGGGCTAGGTCAGCAACTCACCTTCTTTGAAACCTTGTTATTCAACCAGTATTTCTACTATCTCATCATGTGCTATTATTGTAGCTCTCGAACGAACTGAGTAGGTAACGCTAAGTAGTTGTAGTTACTTCAGGGAACTAACTAGTAGCAAGCGTTGAGGCAGAGTTATCCGCAACAAACTCCAAACTCCATTCTCGCCGTCGAGCTCCCTTCCTACTCTGCTGTTCTCTTCACTCTATCGTCTTCGGAGCTATTTAACCTATAAATCTAATTAATCAACAAGTTCTTCTCTCTGTTACCTAATAGCATCCTCCGATAACATTGGGGTATACAAAGCGCCAAGACTCCCATCTGCATTCGGCACTCACAACCTACCTAGACAACGTGGTGACGCTCGCTGCACCGATGTCTTCGTTCTTTATGCCAACGAGCTATAGGGTTGGATATTCTGGTCGTAAAGTAATATGCCGGGCGTTTGGATCTTTCCGAATCAACGTGTTGTTCATTTCATTCCATCTTTTCGTGGCTTCGCCAGCTCAGAATAATGCTAGGCGCTGCCAAGTCCGATCTCATTTATCTGATGCCGTAGGCTGGTAGAAGGTGCCAAGGCGGCCGCGCACTCTTAATAAAGCTCCCGCTCGCCTTTTTTTCCTCCAATGACTAAGTCTGGCGGTCTATTTAACTTTTCCAAGCTTTTTTTTTTGCGCCAATGCCCTTTCGTCCCCCTTCGTAGGATTCATTCGCAGTGCAACCCTCCCTACTTACCCCAGGTATTGGCGTATATTGGCCGGACCAGATACGGTACAGTTGCCTTGGCACGTTTCTCTATTTGTATTTTATGGCGAGCTGATCGGACTGCGAAGAAGGCGCTGATGAAAACAGCAAGTAGTTCAATTCGTGAAACGAGCACCTTATTATAATAGAGCATATGATAGAGTGTTCTACCAGCCTTGTTTGATAACCTCGCGATTTCAAAATTGTCCCTGAGGAAGAGTTAATCAGTCAGCTCGAGAATGAAACCCAGAATGGGGACTAGACTCCCTATACTCAGGGGTTCCTCTTAACAGGGGAAGAAAAAAACAAACGAGCGGGAGCTAGTCTAGTCAAACCCATATTGCCGATCATTGATGCATGCGGCCTCATCTCCCGGACTCTTTTCTTCGGGAATAATTCCAGCATCCATCGCGAACCTGTAACAACACATGCTTCCTAAAGTTGACATACCCACAATTCCAGAAGATGGCTCTCAAATGCAGCCGCTTGGGCAGACCTCTCCAGCGGACGGAGCAGGATGTGCGAGCTGGAATATCTCTTAGGTAATTCCATGGAGTGATGTCGTATGCCCTTCGAGGGGGTCGCGAGGCTCCAAAGCTGCCACTGATTCGAGGATAATCTTTTGGTTCCATTCCTCGTTTCGTGATCTACGTGATGATTGACTGCTATAGAATCATTCTACTTATGGAATGATCTGAAAGCATCACAGCACAATGCTCGAGTCAATATGTATAAAGGATAGACCAGTTGCACCCAGAGCTGAGATAGAGAGTGGCACGATAGACCAGCATCGGGACTCTAGATAGAATCATACCTACCTACTCCATCTGCCCATCATGAAGTTCACATCTGCAGCTGTCGCCGTGCTAGCGGCTTGTGTGTCTGCCTCTCCCACACCCACTGTGGACGGCCCGCTGGATGCCCGCGCCATCGAGAAAAGAGCGAGTATCACTGATACTGCGAACGTGGGTTATGCTCAGCAGAATGGCGGGTAAGATCTCACCCCCTAATACAAGTAAATAAGGTGGTACTAATCTGTGAGCAGTACGAAGGGCGGAGCAGGTGGCACGACGACGACCGTCTCGACTCTCGCAGCTTTCACGGCCGCAGCCGCCGCCGACGGCGCTTATGTCATCGTCTTAAAGGGTAACCTCTCGGGGGCTGCCAAGGTTGCAGTGACTTCTAACAAGTCCATCATCGGCGCATCGGGTTCCAGTAAGTTTGGAGTCCTCAGGGTGTTGGTTGTTAAATAGCAAGACTGATTTGCTTCACCTAGGCCTCACGGGAATTGGTCTCACAATCAACAAACAATCCAATGTCATTATTCGAAATATGAAGATCTCCAAAGTCCTAGCTGAGTATGGTGACGCTATTACCATTCAGGCCTCGAAGAACGTATGGGTCGACCACAGCGACGTGTCTAGCGATCTAGACCATGACAAGGACTACTACGACGGCTTGATCGACGTGACCCATGCTTCCGACTACATTACCATCTCCAACACATACATTCATGACCATTGGAAGGCCTCCCTCGTGGGCCACAGCGACTCTAACGCCGCCGAGGATACTGGTCATCTCATCGTCACTTATGCCAACAACTGTATGGACCCCTACTAATCCAAGTTCCCCCTTTCGACAGCCGGAGAAGTAGGAATGGATGATGGCTCGCGGGCTTGCATCTCCGTTTATTCCTACATCTAGCCTGCCACTGCTTGGAATAAAGCAGCTAACTGTGTGTTTCCGTAGACTTCAAGAACCTGAACAGCCGCGGGCCCTCGTTCCGCTTCGGTACCGGCCACATCTACAACAACTACTACTACAACGTCAGCACGGCCATCAACACGCGCCTGGGCGCCCAGCTCCTCGTGGAGAGCGACGTTTTCGAGAGCTCCGGCACCAAGGCCATCTACTTCGCCGATAGCGACACGACGGGATACGCCGTGGTGCGGGACGTCGCCCTAGGCGGCAGCACGAACTCGGCCCCGGTCGGCACGCTCACCAGTGTCCCGTACAGCTACTCGCTCCTCGGATCTGCCAACACTAAGAGCTCTGTCGTTGCTAACGCTGGGCAGAACCTTGTTTTCTAAGCAATGTAGGCGAGATAAGAGAGGGTTAGAGAACAGAGAAACAAGGGTAGTCAGGGAATAGGGGAGGGGGGGATAAATTTGAAGACTGTAGGTAGCATTGATAGTGGCGTTAAAAATGACAGTTATTTTAACTTGAAGCTAATTTGCTTTAAAATAAACATAATAACGAAGATTCATAGGGCTGGCTGCCACGCAAAGTGGGGATGGTTCAGTATCAAAGAGTCAAGACTACCCACAAGATAACCTCTGCTAGCACTCAACTTCAATATCACGACGACTCGGTCCCCAGGCCGGACCTAAAACCTGGCAGCCCCGAATGTACTCGTCATAACAGCTTATTCACAGCTATCCGGCGAACGCATTTTGCTCCACGACCAGGGATTGCGTTATCGTTCGGTCTGTTAGTTCTCTGCACAAGTGATAGGTAACTCACTCGACTGGAAATGTGCCGGCGAGAGGGATCTATTATAACGTCTTGCCCTGGAACGACTTATCACTCTAGGAAAAGACCTCAACAAGTATTTGGGGGCAAAACGTCGATTCCATTGTGTACTGAAACGAAGTATGTAACACACACACACTGCGCACTCTAGAGGACCGACCATAGTCATATAGATCACTTCTAGAGATTTGAGGCTTAGAAAAACAGTAGATAAGTGACGCAAACGTATATTCGGGTGTAGCGGACCCCCGAAGGGGGCCGCGTGAGAGGCGTGTCCCCTATCTCTAACTGGCATGGGCTAACTATCTTAAATAAAAGAAAAGAAAAACTAAGTCTTGATGACCTAATCAACCTAACCCCCATGTGGTCAGGTTACCCACACCGTCTCAGTACAAATTGATGTGAATTAGATTTCGTTATCCCTAGGTGGTGCTCTGTCTCAAAAACGTGTCGGGACTTTCATCAAATCACTGTTCTCTCCCATGAAGCCGCTCTTCACAAGGTCCATGCCTCTTGTGAAAATATCTGTCCCTGCCTTCTCGGCGATTTTCAACTTTGCGGTCACGAAAGCTTGATCGAAATCACGCTTAATGTCCTCGATGCTCTCGATACCAACGCTGACCCTGAGCATGTCCGCTGCCAACAGATAGTCAATATCTAGGATTAAATCATGTTGTTAGGGAGTAGAGCTCACGTGTGACCCCAGCCTTGATCTTTTCTTCATCCGGGATCTGCTGGTGCGTGGTTACCCAGGGGTGGATGATGAGGGTTTTGCAATCGCCCACATTGGCTACGTGGCTGCACATCTTCAGATTGTCGACAACAGCCCGTACTTCGTCCACTTTTCCCGCCTAGCAGGATATCGTTCCTCGCATTAGAACTTCTGCATCACGACGAGACACTCACGATACGAGATCCGGGACTACCAGTTCGGATGGGATTAGGATTGGTTTCGAACTTACAACGCCAAAGGTCAACACACCCCCGCACCCTTTTGGTAGTAGCTTTTTAGCGATCTCATAGTCCTCGTGCGATTTCAAACCGGGATATAGCACCCAGTTGACGCACGGGTGCTGTTCCAGCCACTCTGCCAGCTTTTGCGTGTTTTCAACCGTTCGCTGGGCGCGGAGAGGCAAGGTCTCTAGCCCTTGCAAAAACAACCAAGCATTGAATGGACTCATGCAAGGACCCAGATCACGCATTGAATCCATTTTCAGCTTGGATGTCAAGGCAAGGGGCCCATACGTGTCCCAAAATCGAAGTCCGTGATAGCCTGCTGCAGGCTGCGTCAGCCCAGGAAACTTGGCTGCCGAACGTTCCGAGCCCCAGTCAAACTTTCCGCCGTCCACTATCACGCCGCCCATGCTCGTGTTGTGGCCGCCTATCCATTTCGTGCAAGAGTGTGTGACTATGTCCGCTGTGACCAATAGACCAAGTTAGTCATTGTACAAATAGAAAAGTCAGTTCCGCGAGATGGGCCAATCTTAAGAAGCACTAATGCACAGCATCAAGTTCAACTAACCACCAAGTTTGATGGGTTGGCAGAGATAGCCACCCATCCCGAAAGTGTTGTCGATCACCAGAGGGATACCATGCTTGTGGGCCACGTCTGCAATGGCAGGAATGTTGGGGACGCATTGTTTTGGGTTGCTGACGGTTTCGATGTACACAGCGCGCGTGTTCTCGTCGATGGCGCCGTCGATTTCTTCTGGGTCGTTCCCCAAGACCCATTTCACCTGAATATTGAATCTGGGTAGATACACGCGAAACTGGTTAAATGTGCCTCCGTATACTACTGTATGATAAGTGATGATACGCATGCGGGAGATGAGCGAGATGGTATCACATACACCAGCTAGTACTCACAATGTTGTGGCCGGGCTCACAACATAGTGTAAGTGCCATGAACTAAGATAATATGAGCTGAATTCCCACATCGACCCGTACCTCGGATCATGACTGTCATACCTGGGCCGAGTGCCCAGAGGCAGTGGCCACCGCACCAACACCACCCTCGAGCAAAGCCATTCGCTTTTCAAAAACGCTGTTAGTCGGGTTACCCAAGCGCGTATAGAGGTACCCCGCCTTGTTATATGAGCATTTAGCGGCGCCATCCTCAGCATCGTCGAATACGTAGCTGGCTGTTTGGAAGATGGGATTTGCTCTTGACCCGTTGCCGGGATCGGGCTCCTGGCCGCCATGCACCGCAATTGTCTCGAAGTCAGGCTCCCTTAGGTTTTGATGAGATCAGTCTCTCGGATAATTCAAATTATGGGGAGAGATGAAGGTAACTGTATTACCAGTCAAACCTGCTGATCGATCCGCCACGAGGCATTGTCTAAAGCTTCGTGCAAGTTAACTCGGTTTCAAGGGCCTGTGGTAGGAGGGCGAAGTTAATTGAAATGGATTTGAGGGAGAACAACTCACGTAGAGGTGGAATTGTATCTGTAAGGAATAGTAACCGGTGGCTCATACCAAACGGGATCAAATAAATCTATTGATAAGTCTAAAGAAGAGAATCTAAATAGAAGACGCAAAGTGCGTGAGCACTTATTTATATAGATCCGTATGCTCCCTCTAGTTGATCTGACGAATCAGATCGCTCCCGCGATCTACACAGGACCCATTTGTCCGTGACATGAATGAAATGGGGGTATCATACATATTTCCTACATCGCCTACTTCCTATGGGGTCTGCTCTCAACCCCGCTTCAACTGCAGGTAAGAGTCAAGGCCGGTTTGGGCTTGGTAAATGATGATGGGGCTTCATATCGGAAAGGCAGTTAAGTTATAACGACCAAAAAACAGGGCCTAGTTGATCATCAATATATGCCCAAATACAAAGAGCAAACAGTCTCACTTCGAAATAGCTCTAGATGCCGTTGTATTCTCTAGCCCTTAAATTCACTTAAATGATAACCAGCAACAGGTAAATATCTAATCACGCTCAAACATCCAACGAGATTCATCAAATTTTATGCTTAATACCGTGACCGACCTTGGTTATGCGGCTTGCCACGATGAATGCAAAGGAGGTGAATAGAATGGAGGCGCAGAATGCAAGAAGCCCGACCCAGTTCCCGTTCTCGCCAAGAATTGCGCCAGCGATGGGATTTCCGACGAGTACTCCGACACCGATATAAGCCAGAGTCATTCCTAACCGAGTCCCAACCTTGCTCTTGTCAGGAGACAGAGTCACTATGCCAGTTGTAGGCAGACCAGTGAAGGCCCCGGAACTGATTCCAAGCAAGACCGAGTAAACCACTAGTCCGGCTGTGGTGCGAACAGCGATTAGAGAGTATGTCAGCACGGCAGCTATGACTGTTGCTTGAGCCTGGACGTGGATCGAGCCTATTTTGTCCGAGTAAGAACCACCAGCCACCCGGCCGATAAGGGAGGTAGCGTTTATTATGACGAGGAGGTAGTTTGTAAGGGACTCCGATGTACTGGAGCGATCAATGGCAAAGAGCTGTATGTAGTTAAAGACGATGAAAAAGCCCATGAAACCAAATACCATCCCCGTGGAGAAGAGGATGTATGGGACGTCGCGGAAGACGGTTCGGTCTAGGATGCTTCGGCTCGGCTTTGGTGGCGCTTTGGATTTCATGACCAACAGCGGGATGGCTGATGTGCCGAGCAGAATGAAAGCGATGACCCTAGTTGTCCAAGCAAACCCGATACGCGGCTGGAGCTGGGTAAACACAATAGGGTATACAATGCCGCCTGTTCAAAACCATCCATCAGGCACCGAGGTAGGTTGCTAGGTTGGAACGGGTGCATAAATGCACTTACCTATAGCAGTGCCGGTCGAGGCTACACCCATAGCAAGGGCGGCTCTTTTGCGAAAGTACTGCGAGACGACCACTGGTGCAGGCAAGTAAACGCAGCCGAACCCGACGCCCATCAGTAGGGCTTGTGTCAAGAAGACTTGATAGTATTGCGTTGAGACGCCGACGAGGAACATGCCGAGAACGAACAAAACTGAGCCGACCCAAAGCAGTTGTCGCAGATAACCGCGATCGAAAGCAGGGCCCGCACCCAGAGATACAAGAAAGAGAGCAAATGATTGTGTAGATCCAATCCAAGCAATGTTGGAAGGCGTTTCGGATCGCAGGAGGTTGATCTGGTAGAATGTTTGGAAGACGCCAAACGTGTTTGCAAGGCCCCTGTTTCCAATGCAATATGATGGTATCTAGTTAGCCAGGTCTCAAGGCAATGCGGTATTTACAAAGAGCGTCCAGTATCATCTCACCAAGTGTTGAGATTGAGCACAAAGGCAGCTACGACTTGAAGCCAGGCCGCCAAGCCCTCGTTGGGCGGCGACGACTCCTCGTCTCGTTCGGATTCATTGTTGTCGGCAGAGAAGACCTCGGGCTCTTCTGTGGTCTTCTCCACCCTTGGCTCAGGTATAGATTCCGAGTCTGCCATGTCCAGGTCGGCTTGGTCGATCTCGAACCTGGACTAGAGGTTATTGACGTTGACTTGGGTGGACCAGGTTTGGAGACTGAGTTCGACAAAGAAGCTTATATACCTAACTACCTACTTACTTACTTAGGTAAGTAGCTTTCAGGGTCTTAAGCAAGGCGGGATGTTGCAGTTGGTGTGCAGGATCTAAGATACCCCCCCCCCCCCCTTCTTCAGGGCCATCCCCTCGAGGGCCACTTCACATTAGGCTTAGCTTATAGAATTGAATAAAATAGTATAATAGGTAAAACTTGTGCTATAGTTATTATTTTTTTATAATATAATTTTATTTTAAAAAATGAAAAAAGTTAACTTTTAATATTATTTATAATAATGAAAATCGCGATAAAAAAAAAAGCTAGCTAAAGCTTTAGCTAGCGATTTTACTCTTAGGTTAGTTTAAGTGGGTTTAATAAGTCAGGTTTTAATGCGTTATGTAAACTTATACGTGTCACGCTAGGGTCTAAGCCTTCAAACCACTAGGACATGTTCTCGCAAAAGGGTACATAATACCAAGATATCGCATCTTGGTACTCGGCAGAGGTATATTAGTAAGTCGTTAGGTCGTTGTTGTAACAACGTCACAATAAGCTAATTTATAACTTAACACTTCTTGTTAATTTATATTAAGTTTTTTATAAATTTATTTATAAATTTATTATAATTTATAATTTTAATTTTATATATAAAGTTTTAATTTAATAAATTTTTTAATTTTTTTTTAATTTATTAATATAAACTAGTTTTAAGTAAATTTAATATTTCAAAAATGTATAAATTTAACAAATACTTGGAAGTAAAGGCATAAAAAACTAAGGTGAAAGAGGTTAAGAGAGTTAAGTGGTTAAAGCAGCGCTTTTTATAAATAAAATAATATTTTAACTATTTAACAAATAACTTAATTAATTAAAACATAAATAAAAAGTTTAAATTTATTTATAAACAAATTAAATATTTTTTATTTTATTTATAAATAATTTATTTTTTTTTAATTTTTTTTTATTATTTTTTTAATAAAAAAAAATTATTTAAAAAATATATTTTATAATGTTTTTTTATTTAAATAGCAGTTTATTTTAAAATTTATATTAATTAATTAATAAAAACTTTTTTTTATTTAATAAGTTTATATATTTATTTATTTATTTAATTAATATTAATTTAATTATAACTTTTTAAATTAACTTTTTTTTTATTATATAATTTTTATAACTTTTAATTTTTAATTATTTACAACTTTGTATATTTTATATATAGCTTTAAAATATTGTCAAATTTATATTTAACATAACTAAAGCTATTTAATAATATTATTTTTGTAATAGCGCTGCTTTATTTTTTAGCGCTGCTGCTAAAAGTATGTCGACTTACGATAACTTTACAACGGCTTAATTTATTTGATTTATTTGATCAAATAATTGTTTAATTAAAACAACAGATTCAACTAAACAAGTCAAATAAACACTTTTTGCGATCAATCAAGGCAAATCACGTCAAAAGCCATTTATTTGACTTGTTTTACCTATGTGAAGCGCTGGGTCAAGGGGTCCTCGGTGTCACATCTAGGGTATAAGATACCAAGATGTCAATCTTGGTACTCGGCAGGCTTATATTAGTAGGTCCTGGGACGCAGCGTCACACTCGGAGGTCGACGGGGTTGTCCGACTACGACCGGATCCATTCGGTCGCACTGGTCACTAGTCGTTACTGGTCTATGGGCATCTACGACTATCCAGCGATTGGACCTCCGGTAGGCAGTACCTGAAAGCCCCCTTGTTCTAATTTGGGCCGCCCCGGGCTATGATTGCAGATAACGGTGAGGACGATGTTCATACTAAGAGAGCTAGGCGGGTAAAGGCTAGGACATGTTCTTTAGTGGGGTTACAGGGGTCGTGGCCCACCTGGCACGGGCTGTAGGTCCCGTTTTTAGTGCTCCTGCGGATACTAGGTAGATGGTTATGTCCTATGCTTTTCGCCCGCGACGCTAGGGCTATCGCGCGTCTGCTTCGCAACCCTTGCAAGTCTTTGAACAAAAGCGCCGGATCAATGATCTTAAGATAGATCTCTCGCTTTAAAATACTCTCCGAGCTCGGTACTAGACCTCGGACATACTAACAGGGTGAGAACCCAGTATCTCAGGCTAAATAGGCCTATAGGACCTCATCCGACGTCATGAATCTTAGTCCTTGAGTCATACTTCTATGGCCATGAGTTAGTAGAATTAGGTGTTGAAATTTAAGGTTTCATGCTTTTTGAACTATGTAAAGAGTATGGGAAACTGATAATAGAACTTAGAAATTGTGCTGCATCTTATACGCGTTTCTTGCAAAAGACGATCTTACGTACGTTGAAGTTGACCAGGTTTCTTAACATCGATTATAAACAGGCACAACTCTATATCGCATCAAATATTGAATAAATGTTCTTACAATCCCTAGCCCGCATCGAAGAACTCTATGCAGTGCATCAATTGATCTCAACAATCGCGACGGTAGCTCGATGTAAGCCTTTCACTGACAAATCCGGGTTTACATCAAGCAACCAGCATTGGTTGGCAATTGAGGTCGACCATAAACCTCAATGATTAATATCTCCTGATTCCACCTCTAGAGCCACCTTCCTCTCCTGAAGTGATAGAGATTGATATTTCTCTCTGTATGCCCCCACGTGAGACGTGATCTCCGAAGTGTCGGTCCTGGGGGGTGATTTTGCAGTCGTACGTTTTAGCTAGTGGAGGGTAGTTACTAGTGTTCACGTCCGGGTAGCCGTCTAAATCTTGAAGTAGCTCGAAATCACCATCTCTAGTGTCGCTAGAGTCGTTTGTCTTCTTCATCTTGTTCGAAAGAAATGTGTTGATGAATGGTCCAGGACCCTTCCTACCTGCACCGGACGCCTCGTTCGACAACCCGGCTGGAGGTCGGATCAGTGGTGACAAGATCGGTAGCGAGACGGCGAACAAGACGAGGTTTATTTCGGAGCTGGGTTTGTCACATTTTTAGTTATTATTGCTATGTTTATGCGACCCGGAATGGGCGGTGCAGGGAGGCTGCCGTGCTATTACTACTTACGTCCACCAATACGCAGTTATAGACAAAGCATCTGGATTTTGTCAGTCATGGTTCGCTTCAAGTCAACGTACACGGGAGCGCTTACATGTAAAGTCTTCAGTTTCAGTGAAGCTCTTGAGATAGACCGTTTTGGCAATAGATGCTGCGCTGGCGCTAATCATACGTTGGATAGTGAGTTCGAGCGAGTTTTTGTTTGAGCCTTCGCGAATAAAGTGCAACTCACATGATTCCCAGCCCCATGATGCAGCTGAGGTAGTACTTCCGTTCACGTTTTATATTTAAATTCCAAAATAAGGAAATAGGATACAAGGCCAAGGTCACATCAACAGCCGCGGCGATGGCTGGTGTTCGTTAGTTTAAACCACTTGGCCAGACTAGGACGTGTTTTCTTACAACCCTGGGTGAAGCCGGTGTACTGCTGGTATGTGGGTGGCCAGCAATCACCCTTAACTCTCGGATCCCAATACGCAATTAAGGGACGACATTGGGAATATGTGACTATCACGGCGGCAAGGTCGGCAGCGAACTGGATGGCAATGATGGACCAGAGGAAGATACGCTTGTTCTTAGTGGGAGGCGTAATAGTCAAGAGGAGGAACGCGAACGAAATTCGAGCGAATCCGGAAGCTAAGATATTTGGGCCTTCCGCCAGGAATGCCCACTTGATAGCGAAGATGATATGCTGCGGCGAGTCTGCAAGCGTCTCCTGGTGTCTTCCTAGGCCCCAGTAGGCTGAGACAGTGAGCAGGACGGTATTAGTGATTGCCAAACCCTGTGATGTTGATGAATAGGTGAGCTTGGAGTTGTTCAGATGATTGTAGGTAGAAGCATACATACGTAGGTTATCAAAACGCACACGTCGTCGACCGTCGGTATCTTGGTCCCTCGTAATCTATATCGTACCCATAACCTCAAGCCTACAGTTAGTGTTGATGTAATAGCAAAGAACCACGCTAAGGCGATGAGTCCAGCGCTCATAGGTGCCAGATACATCTTGTTACTCGATAACGTTCAAGGAAGTAAGAGTGAAAGTAGGCGGGCAGGAATTGATACGCGGAGGTCTATCTACTTTTTCACATTACAGCAAAGGGTGTAGAGCCTTCTTACCCTTCATACCTTGAGACTTCAATCATCAAGAATGGAGAGGGAAGAAACATGGTAGTTCATCCTAAATTGTGGCCTGCAATCCTTCAATTTGGATGGGAACCTACTACTCACTAACGTTTCAATCGATTTCTACTTTTAGGAAGCCACAAGCCTCAGCTGTTCATTTTTCTCACCCTGCTTGCCATATCTTGGCTCGAATCCGCCTTAGGTGCTTATCAGGATTCGTTTCCATGCCTCGGGTAGTGAAACGCGCCTCTAAAATCTACAATAGCAGCTATATCGTACAGCAGCGAGCAAGCGAGTCACCAACCTATCTTGAAGTCAGGAACCAACATCTTTCCAAGAATCAAGTGCTGGGAACTGTGCTTAACTGGTCGGGAGCGACCTCCAATCGTATCAAGCTTACTTGAGTGTTACATGGATTAGGTACACCGAAAGGAAAGCCGCCGGACAGATAATGATGGGGGGAACAACCCTCAACATGTTACCCCATTCAATGTATCAATTTTTTTGTCCTCGCCGAGCCAAGAGCGCTAAGGACCGGTCAGCGTACTTCTCCGCAAGAGGCAGCACGCAGATAGTCTTGCAATGTGGCGAGAAGCTAATCATCATATCGGAGTCCAGATACTAAAGGATCCACCTACGGGACACCCTCTTCGCTCAGAAGGCCGTTAAACATAATAAACAGCCTAATATTTATAAACACACCTATAGTAATTAACTATTAGATTTACTAATATATTTTTTTAAAAAAAAGGGTTTTAATATATTTATTTTTAACATTATATAGTTTAATTTATATATTATTTAATTATGAAATTATATTTATAAATAAAAAATTAATATATAAATTTATTAATAAATTTAATAATTAGCTTATAAATAAATGTTTATAATTATTAAGCCATTTATTATTTTTACAGCCCTTTAATCGTAGACAAAAAAGGGGCACCATAAGTGCGCCCTCTAGTAGTACGCTTTATGGTTCAGTAGAATATACCAATCTAAGTAAGTAGGGAGACACTCCAGGATGTATATTTTTCAAACACGCAATCTTGACTTGTCACTATTCGGCATCTCGGATACCCGACTTTTATAGGTTATGTGGGGCTCTATTCTGACAGATATTGGAACACTTGCATGCGCCACGAACAAGTCCCGTGCATTGTATGATACCACCTTGTTGAATGTTGGAGATGTGATACTCGCAATGGTATTCGCCGCCCCTAAACTTGTTTGGCCATGCGAACGATTCTGCCCGATGCTCAAGTGAGGCGCAGAATCTCTCACAGACGGGCATGGTGCAGCAAAGGCTAAGCCAAGATCTCCGTGCCAGGAGCGGGTTACCCGTGTCATTGGCAACGACACGAACAAGCTAGGTAATTAATCGCGTTAGTTTGCAATGGAACGAAATTCCCGGTCGTACCAACTGTATCCCTCTCCTCCTCTTCTTCTGTGTTTTCTCTCATCAGGTCTCATTCTAAAACCCGAAATCAAGAAATTAATTCAGAAATGACTTCGACTGCAAATGTACAGGACTGGCCGAATTTGGTGGAGGTGGTTCTCGCGCGGACAATACTAATATCTTAGCGAGGAACAATCAACTAGAGGCCCCTTGGGGTCAGGGGCAAGGAAGCCTTCGTTTTTAAGGGCTACAAGCTATACAGGCCACACAGGCCACACAGGCTATACAGACCCTCGACAGGCTATAGAAAACGAAGGCAGCTTTTACTTTTAGCCTCTTTCCTACCAACTGTGTGCTCTGCTGCGTAAGCACTTTGCGCACGCAACTCCTGCTCTCTCCTAGTTAAAAGAAAAAACTGCTTTCGTTTTTAACGCTTTTAATGTTAGCTCTAAGTCCTAAACTTTTGTTAATTCGCAGTCAGGTCTGTAAATAAATTTATAAATAAATAAATAAGTTAATTAATAACTTAGTAAATAAATAAATTAACTAATAACTTATTTAATAAATTTATAAATTATTAAATAAATTAGTTAATTATTTAATAAATTAATAAATTAATTAACTATTTAACTAATAAATAAATAAATTAACTAATAAATAAATAAATTAACTAATAAATAAATAAATTAATTAATAAATAAATTAATTATTCAATAAATAATTAAATTAATAAATTAATTAATAAAATAATAAATTAATTAATAAATTAATTAATTAACTAATAAATTAATTAATAAATTATTTAAAATTAATTTAATTAATTATAACTAAATATATATAATTAAAACTAAATTAAACAAACTATATTTAAATAAACAAAAAGAATTTTTTATTTAAGTTAAAAAATTGTACTAGAAATTTTTTAACTACTAAATGACCCACTATTTTCAAATAAGAAGGCAAAATTACCTATTTCGGCTATAAAATTCTGCTGGAAATTTTTTACGACACTAAGTAACCTTTCGTTTCACTCAGTCGTTCCTCCTTCGTTAAAAACGAAGGCATTTCATTCCAACCGCAGGACTCATCGTACAGAATTGAGCAGCGGGCAGAAATAGTTAGATCTCTAAGGTAATCGGTAATGTCCTGGAGACACCCACGGTGGCTGTTATTGCTCAGCTCTAAAACCTTTGATGCCATCTATACTACCGTCTATACGATCGGCATTAACCAGCTTATAATGAATCACGACGAGCCAGCCCAAAAGGAAATGTTCACCAGCGGCTTTGTAAAGAGCCAGCTAAATTCTAAATATCAGTACAGTGGTTCAGATAGCGCTGGTTCACGACTGTGCTAAAAGCCATTCACTCCTTCACCATAGCCTCTACCAGACCGTCGGCCCCATCCTCGGGTGCCATCCAAATCTTTACGACCTGAAGTCCACATCGCTCTAGAAGCTCTGTCCATTGCCGCGCAGTACGCTCCATCCCACCATTGAAACACATCATGGTCATATCAAGCATAGCCACGAAGGCTGGTGCCTGGGTGGCTGGGACGACTATGTCGTGAATGTAGAGTTTGGAGTAGCCAGGCTTCATCGCGGCTCTAACTTTACTCAAGATCTCCTCGCATTTGTAGTCGGCCCAGTCGTGCAGAATGTGGTGATAGAAATATGCCCGAGCGCCTGCGAGCTAGTCAGAGGAGCAAAATCGAAATACTGCCATTGGTGGAGATGACGTACCTTGTACGGGTTGCTCGGTGAAAAAGTCGTAACCCATCGCTTCGACCCCAGGAGGAAAATCTCTCGTTTTCGCGACAACATCAGGGAGGTCTTGTAGTATCAGTTTACCTTTATTGGGGTACTTATCGTGAAAGGCTAGCGTATCGTGTCCGTAGCCGCCTCCGATATCAACAAAGAGAGCCGAACCATTGGTAGTGTCGGACCCGTGGATCAGACGCTCTTGCATCGGATACCAATCAAGCCAGATCTGTCTTGCGCCCCCAGAGTTGCCCATGAATGTGTTGAAGTCCCTGAACACCCACGGGATCGAATGGAAGAGTTCGAAGCTCGAAAGCTTGGTCTGAAAAGCGTATTGCATAAATCCGTCGTTCGGGTCTGTTGGTGAACGGTAGCCCTTTTCCCGCAGGTATTTCGGGGCTTTGATTGCCGCACCCATGACCATCTCCTCGCTAGAGATCCTGGTGTCAGCTCACTCGTCAAGACCAAGAGGAGAAGTGGAATGGGGTTATTTAGTTGGACGGATGTCTCAGCACCTACATCATACGGTAGCCTGCGGAAACACCTTCGTGCGCCATTGCTTTTGTCACCGGCGTTGCTTGCCAGATCCTGTCGCCCACGTCTCCCACAAGGCCCACTGAAGCCAGCGTGCGAAGAATGCGCGCTGCCTTGATATCAGCACTGCTAACTCGGGCGTTTGTTTCGCAATAGGGGGTGACATGGCTCACTAATGAGAAGCTCCTCGGCACCGGTTACCTGAGCAAGCTCCGCCGAGGTGATCGGGCCGGCATGCTTGACCATGGGCTGGAGCAGGTTCATCTCAATGGAGATCTTGGCAGCAACGGGAACGAAGGGCTGCTCGTTGACAATAATCAAAAATCTAGAGCATTCATTCCGGAATAGATACACTGACCGAGAAAATCACCTCAGCAGCGACATCTTCCGGCCGTGATAGAGCGGCACTCAGTTGTCTGGAAAGCTGCACGGCCTCATTGCGTATCTTCACATCGTCACCCCGCTCAAGCTGGGTGCTCAGCAACTTGAGCTTGTCGATTAGAGGCGCAACTGATGACATTTTCTTCTATTATCCCTAGGGTAAGTGGGAGTTTTTGGTATAGGGACAGCAGTAGGTAGTCTTTTTTCTCCGTCTTGGCATTCAGGTCAGGTCACACGTGGGAGACGGGAGATTTATCGACCTCTCTTGGATACCTCGGTGTGCCGGTGAGCAGTACTCCCAGCGATTGTCTTGCGTCAAGACTAAGTAAGGAGTTCCGTAAAAGTCCGGTGGGTCTTCGTAATGCAACCAATTGTCAATCTCTATTAGAAGAGGGACTGGTCGGGCTACTTAACGACGTCAGCGGCTGATTAGTCGCCATCACGCCGTCTCATTCTCGTCCCGCTACATATTTATAAAGAGGTACGTAGATGAGACTATAGATCATCTGCCGTACACGGCTTCGCAAGCTAACCCTAATTAAGCAACGTAAAAACATAACCATGGTGATAAGTATAAAGAAAGGCTTCAAAATATTAATATAAAAATAATATAAAAAAGTTTTATAAAGTTAATATTAAAATTTATATTTTATACTAACTAATATTTTTCTACCCCATTATTTTACCTGAATTGGTTAGATGCCAAACAGTACGCAGTATATACCTAGTTTCTACCCTTGCACGAGCCTTTGAACAACTCAAATCGTTGCTGCAGCAAAATCCCTTTGGAGATCCTTTCCGCACCGTGACTTAAAAGTGAATACTAGGCCCGCTTAAAGGGCTGCACATGCCCAATAAGATCATAAAACATTGCTCAGATAATAGTTTTATTGGTATATGCAACTGCGCCAACTGCCCCAGCATTCCACTTTTTAAGTCACGGTGCGGAAAGGGTCTCTAAAGGGATCGCAGTGATGTTGGCTCTCCCGCTTGCAGCGTACGCCGCAGGGCTGCAGTTTTAAGGGAGAGTAGAAAGGTGTCGCTTCTCGATTTTCGGCCCAGCTGATATGATGCATGCAACCTACATAGGAACAAACCTGTTGGAAATGTTTGCTTCAGTGGAGGCGAGGTACAAAGGGCGGATTATTTTGAAACAGCTGCTATTTTCGTCTACTATTTTATATGAGGTCCCTCCATTTGAAAGGCATGCCTACCTTGCGATGGTATAGGTGGGTCTAGTGGGGTTAGCTCTAAGGGAACCCGACGGGTTGGTTTGCAGGCTCCACTTACGCGAGCTTACTTAGCCTGAGGCTCCTGCGGAGGGATCTTGCGGAAGTTTCTGTACAACCTATCCTTTTAAGCGCCCACTCGGCACTTTGACATAGGTAAAAGTCGAATTATGGGGCCGAACTTATTTATATATACCTAATAAGATTATAAACTCATGCTCAGATCATAGTTTGATTAGGTATATGCTAATAACGCTCGGTCCCGCTATGCAACTGTTATGTCACCGTGCGCTTAAAGGGATAACACTATAGAAAACGTGTGCAAAGGCGCACCAACCGGGGTTATAGCCCCATTGGCAATAACGAGCCCACCTACATACGCCTCAAAGCCATCTTACAGCGTACATGCATGCCCCCATTGAGTTTTATTATCTAAGTACTACCACAAACCTACTTACTGCATAGCGATTGCTGGTTTTTTTAAATTATTTGCTATATTTACGTATTTACTTAACAGTTTAAGGTAATGAATTAATGAAATTGTAAATATATAAATAAATATATAATGATTATTTTAATTAATTAATTAAAAAATAATATATATTAATATAATTTATTTAATTTAAAAAAGTGCTTATTTATAAACTAGCAAGCTTTATTTATGCTAATTAAATAACGTTACTAAAAACCCATTTAATTAACTTAAACTCACTTAACTTATTTATAAATAAAAATTATAAAAGCGGAGCCACATAGTAATAATAATAAAGCTATTATACAGCTGAGCTGGAAGCCTCTCGAAACCGGCTTGGTCGATGGAAACGTTGCAGGTTGGTTGAGGCAATGCTCATAGTGTACATATAGCGACCGAGTGTACTACTCTCTCCAATTATGTAGTTTGACCAATTAGGTGATGAATGTCTACCTAAGGTTGTATTTGTGAAACGGGTTATCGCCTCCGCCCCACCGCCTCGAAATGCATATGACTAGATAGCGTAGCGATCTTTTGAGTAATGTCGGCCTGAAGGGCGCTGTGCGCCGCACTCATACGTTAAATGTATCATCAGGAATGCTACAGTAAGACCAGCAATTTGAGGTGCGGCCCTTCGCACACCCCGCAGATAAGTGAGGGCGCGCCGCCGACGTTGCAACAGAGGACTGTAGTTTCGTCTTCTGCTCCGGGCAACCGATCGGTCCCAATCGGCGGAATAGGAGCAGCGTGCGGCGTGGGTTGAGATTCCCAACGATCCCCTATTCGACAGCCAACCCTTATCTACATCCCCCTGGATATGTGATTTGTTCGGATATTGAAGGTTACTACGCCAGGATTCATGCGTTATCGCAGGTTGCATAATGGAACGAGAGACAGATAGAAGAAGGTAGCATCAAAGTAACATCATATAATATATTGATCCGTATTTCAACATGCTACGTACATGTTTCTTACGTCGCTTCCAATAAGAACGCCTTATATCGTATCAATATCTCATTGTGCAGTTGGTCTATATCGTCGCTTAGAGGCTACGCCTCTCATGTGCGTGTAGATGAGACCTTATCGCTAGACAAACTATACGAGTGCGACAACCTTCTTTGGTTTAGATATTTCTGCCTAGGGCACCGATCACAGCCATTGGCTTCCCTGCTTACAGCGGTATTCCGTATAGACTTCCCTTGTTTTTCTAAGTGTCGAGAGCATATGTGAGTATGAAAGTAAACAGCGAATCGGTTATCATTACCACATAGTATTGTTATCAATGTACTCAAGGTGGGGGGTAGCTCGGCAACTAACTACAGGGCTCGGTAGGTAAATCGAGGTGTTTGCTTGATACAGGAATGAATGGACTACTGCGTAAACTGGAGAATTTACTACTTTATGACATTAACATCAATAATGGAGACTTCGTGATCATCTCGAAGCTCCCAAATGACTGACAGGCTGAGGGCGCTGTAACAAATCAACCTGGAATAAGTCGATCACGCGCTTACTGGCCCAGGAATCCAAGTGCCCCCAGTTCGCGCAGAAGTGTAGGTCTGCGTCAAAATTGGTTGGGTAAAAGGCCGTTTTGTCTTCGTGTTGGGCCGTGTTGTTGATCCAGCGGAAGGTGACCATTGAAAGATCCGGCTTGCACATTAAAGATTCACGAATGTATTCCACACAGTGATCTGTGACATGGTTGTAAGCTTATGATAGTGACAGGTGAAGCTTGTTATTAAAAACAGTATGGCCAATGATTTGTGACATCGAAAGTACGCACCAACATGTTTCTCTTCGCGGGCCATGGCCTCGTCTGACTTATCAGAGTGATAAAACTCTTTGAACAACATCTTTTTGATTTTTTTCTATATCGAAAATCCGATCAGAGATACAGTCTCATTAACCTCTTGGCGTTGCTCGCTGGGGCTACTACTTACCAAACAGTGCAATGAGTGATAGACACTCAACGAAGCAATTCCATCTCCCCCTTTTCTCGTGTATACTGAGCTCAGATTACGCTCGTCTAGATAGTCTCTTGGCACCCGGATATTGTCATCTGTGAAATGTAGTTAGCACACGAAATCGCTGAACCTTTCACGTTAAGATAGCGGAAACCTACTTTGGAGCAATTCATGCCACGCCTCATCTAGCTCTTCGCGTGGGTTTCCGGTAAACGGGTTATTAACTAGATTGGTCGGGAATTTCCGATATTCCCACCGCAATCCTTCCCGGTTAGGGACTTGAGTTTGAAGTCGCAGTCAGTCTAGTTTTCTTAGATGAAGAGTCATTGAACTCCTATGAGGTATGGTTTTCTTACGCGGCTGATATTTACTTGATTCTACCAAGCATGCATTTGACTTGGGGTTTGGGATTGTATACATCAGAATGAAAAATAGGGAGGTATAGAGGAGGATCAAGGTGCCGTGCAAGTAGCGTCCAGACCAAAGGTATGAGGTCCATGTCCTCGAGTCGTATCGATCACACTGATGAGTCCCATCATTCTCACTTAGTAGGGGATCATCAAGCTCTCTAGCCTCATCATCGTACTCACGACAGCGCGCTTGCCATTTGAGCATGACGAAGTGTTTGATGTAGACACGGATAAGTTACGCAGCAGCATTAAAGACGAGAGAAAGCCAGATAACCGACGATATGAAATCCAGAGGACTTACTATAAGATTACGGAGACAGATTCTCTGCAGGCCTGGAAACCACTATTCCATAAAAGGGCACGGCTCGGCCATAGACGGACGTCAACCCCGCAGAGAAACTTATCTAGCATTTCATGTTTGCCTGCATGTAGTCAAATATGACGCGTTGGGCGATAGTATGTGTCACCGACTTGCCATAGATACAACCTTTGCATGATACTTTTTTTATAATATCTTGTTCAGTTTTATTGTACTTCCTTTTTAGTTTGGATAACCATACCTCTAATCTTGTTGTCGTCAACAACCGCTTGGGAGTTACTCAGTTCCCGTATCATTTCAATCATAATCGAATTGCAGAATGAGGTACTCCAGTGACGGATATTCGCTGGTTCCTGACGTACCTGGTGCCTCACCTCCACGGAAGCTCACCGCCAGTATTTTCCACGCGTATCATCGGCTCTTCCTCATTCTCCTAGTTCTGTTCTCATTTAGCACAGGAATGGTTGTCACAAATCTCGTGCAAACTTTCATTCTCCGCACTCCTATCCATAGCTCATCATTCTTCAACATACCACCGACTACTGATGGACTACCAACATTCCCATATCTTCTTCGGACGTTTTCCTACAATCGAACATTCGGTGACGATCCAGCCCATAATGTGTTTACCGAGGATGCCTGGGATTCGCTAGTCCCATGTTAGTTACGTGTCGAGATATCTGCCGAATCAGTATTCAAGCTAATCATCAATGTGACGTCCTATAGTAGGCCAAGGAACAGTCCGATTGTCGAATAACAGCTATCAAGCTTACACTCTATCCGTCATGCATCAGCTTCATTGCATAGTAAGTCAATGCCACCTTATAAAAGTCCATGCAGAGTGTTTATGCCGACTGATTGGTGAGTGGTCGATCCACCAGAGCTTTTATACGATCCTGCACACAACACCTGGAGAGGCTGCTGACCTGCATGACTTCCCCCATATCCGCCACTGCTTCGACTACATCCGACAGGGCCTTATGTGCTCCGCAGATACAAGCTTAGAGCCTGTCGATATGGTTCTAGGTGGGGTCACAGGGTGGAATAGCACACACATATGTCGAGACTTTAGCTCGGTGGCGCAATGGGCGGAAGACCACCGAACCAACAATCTTAGGGGGTTTCGTGAGGTCCACAAAGCTCACGGTGAACACGGCTCTTCCTGATATACATGTATGTTAAGTGAGGGGTAAATAGAGTGCATCATCTCATGCAACTACTTGGCTGCACGTGAACAAAGTTGCATCACAGGATGGGTTGATAACTTTCATAAATTATTCAGAACAGTGATATGCAAGACTGTGGATTTCTATCGTCTATAAGATAGGAGTCGCTCGACAGCAGTGCATAGTCTTCAGCCACCATAGCTCCTCGTTCGGCTCGATCCCCAAAGACTCTGCTACTTGTAAATAAAATTCTTTGGCTTATTGCTCTGTGAATATGAAGCCTGCTTTAGTCTTCGCGCTGGTTGGCTTGGCATCTGCTCTCGCCATACGACATTCTATTGGTATGTTTCCTCGCTCTTCCCACACTTGACGTACAAATGTCAACTTTCCAACATAGACTCGGACGAAGCGGTTGTTTATCCTGCTGAAATCGACCAGTCGTGGATCGATTCTCGCGAAGTAAGGGCTTATACACACGCGCTTTCAACTCAGGGAAATGGGACTCTGACAAATTAGAACTCAGCAGCCGATTCTGATGAAGCTGTAGTCTACCCGGCCGAGATCGACCAATCCTGGATCGATGCTCGCGATGGTATGCTCTTCTCTCAATATTTAAGAGACCTAACTTCTCATTATTTCAAGCAGTTGACTCAGATGAGGCCGTCGTCTATCCCGCAGAGATCGATCAGTCATGGATCGACACTGCTTGAGAGAGTTGATTTTTTCGTAGGGTGCTCTTACTGATCCATGGTTCAAGACTTGGCTGTGAGAATATTACACATTCGTTAATTGACCAATATTTTTGAACATTTTACTATATTATCTACATTAAAGTGGTCCTGTGATTGTCTCATGCAAGCCTCAAATCCTGCTATGATGTGTAGAGCCCAACCTAGACGTTTAACGGGTGGCATCTGGGAAAGAATTTTGGCAGACCTAAGCACATGTGGTGACTACCTAGGTAGATAAGTAAGTACCATACAGGATGTGACGGAAACATCAGTCCACTGCTAGTTATTCCCAAGTTAGTAGGTACTCACCCCATGGCCGCATTCCATGCATAAGTACAGAACATGCGGTATACGGGACCTTGCTCTTTTGATAAGACTTTCATAAATGTCGTCACTCCCCCTCACGCAAATCGCCGATAACTGAGAGCATTTCCACGAGCCATATCAGCCAGCCCTAGTAGAGCATTCCATTAGAGGCCCTCCAATTTGTTCCCTACCAACAAACTGTGCAAACATTTGAGTGTAGTGATCTGTGCTTGATATCTCCTGTATCTCAGTATGGAGTCGGAAAGAAAGAACTACGACCCCATTCCACATGACGCTGACGACGAATGGGGCCCAGATTCTATCAAGTTACCTCCTTATACACGTCGTTATTTGTCGTTCGGCTGGTCAGCTCTTTTTGGCACCCTCTTTGCTGTATCTTTGGCTTTGAATTTGTTTCTTATTTACCAAAATAAAGCCCATACCGGAATCACTGAAGCTGACTGTCCCTCCTTTTATGGTATGCATGCTCAAGACAATATCTCCCTACTTATTCATAGCTGATGCAGCCTTTAGCTGGTCTGAAGCGAGACACTCCCACCGTAATCCACCCTTATACAGAGTACACTATCTCTGAGGATGGATATACCGCAGAGGACGTGTTAGCAGTAGCGCCGTTGTGGGATAAGTTGCGCGGTGACCCAGGTGTGGTAGCTCTTTCATCTGAATATCAGGAAGAAAAGGGTCTTCACGAGGCAATTCCGTTCCCGTGGGATAAGGATAAAGGGGTCTATTTCTTCCAGGCCCATCATAACCTTCACTGTCTGGTACGTGAGCAGATTAGACCTCGCACCCAGACCAAATTAACTGACTCCCACTCAGAGGACGCTGTTTCGCTATGTTAACTATACGGAAACCAGCCAGCCGAACAAGATCGCTGCTAGTCATGCAATACATTGTCTCGACCAGCTACGCCAAGATGTCATCTGCCAAGCGGACGATACGCCGCGTTATGCATGGACAAATCCACCAGGGACGGGCTTTAACCAGGTAAGAATGTGTAAAGACTGGAAGAAGCTGGAGCAATGGGCTTTTGAGCACACTGCTTGTTTTAAGAATACGGATGGTATTTCGGGCCCCATAATTGAGAGATTCAAGTCTTGTCCTGATGGTAAGGTTCTTTGGCCCACGACCTAGAATGCGAGGATAGTACTGCGTGTTTGAAACGCCGTTGTTGGGGTTAGGATGGATGATGGTGAACAAGTGTGTTGGATAATAGGGAACAGCACCAGCGCCCCGTATCATGCTGACACAGGGCTGGGAATCGAGCAAGATCTCGATAACCTCGCCGAGATTATCTCGATCGAGGTTCCGATATTAGCGAATAGTCGGAACACACAGACAAAGGGGTCGAAGTGGCTTTTCACGGTGTGCTTGTAGTATTATCCCGAAAAAAGACCTGGTGATGCAAAGTCTTCTAGCGCCCCTGTCAGGTGATAAAGTAACAAGCACCCTATAGGGTGGTTATATCTATTGATTTGGCTATATATAAAGGACCTTCGGTCCCCCTTATAGATCTAGGAGGTCAGGAATCAATGAATCTATCTATTGAGCCCTAACTACACCCTTCTTCCTAGCTGCGACAGGACTTCTATTCACTCTGTGACTTCCTCCTCTGACAGCCCCCCTGAAGAGAACCAGGGTGCGAGCGAGTCGATCTACACGGAAAAATCTCTTTTCGATCGTGGAGCTGACAAGGTGTGAGGCCAGCCTCGATACTGGCCTCTAAAGATTGCACATTGAGGCCTGGAAGTGCGTGAATCGCGCTTTTCAGGGGTTTACAAGAGCGGTGTAGTCAACACGGCCTTACGAACAGACAGATTCATTTAAACAACGTTCATAGTTGCAAGTCTAGTTGACTGGGTTTATCTTCTGACAACTTTCTAATATACATATGTTATGCTCGTCAAATGCCACTCAACTATTTGTATTCGTGCACAGTTTATGTCCTGCCTAAGATATGCCACTTGCTTCTGTTGGGGATGTCATCGCTCCTGATACAAGCTTATATTTTCATGGACACGACACCAGGCCTCATTGCCAGCATCGGATAGTCTCTGACACTCCCTATACGTAGAGCGGAATGGACAGGATACTGTGTCAGGAGATAAGGTCTGGAGTGAAGATAGGTCACACGATTACAAGCAGTGAGGTAAAAGCTACCTAGGTAGTTAGCAGTATAAGGTAGGCAGCGGTTGAGGATTTACAGTGCGTACGTCAGCCTGACCAGGTCAAAGTGATCCCTAGTCTAGACTAAAACAAGGATTAGACAGGGGTTCCCACACCCTATCTAGATCAGTAGATATCCCTTTAAGCACCCACTCGGCACCGTGACTTCAAAGTGGGATAGCGGGGCCGAACGATAGGTATTTGCATACATCTAATAAAACTATTATCTGAGCATGATTTTATACTCTTGTTGGGTATATATACATAAGTTCGGCCCCACAATTCGAATTTTAAGTCACAGTGCCGAGGGGGGTGCTATACCTAGGACCTATGTAGGTACCTTACCTAGTATGCCAACCCCCAATCCAACAAATCCAACATCATTCGTCATTTGTCATTCGCACTACCTACATCAGTCAGCAGCCCGCAGATTATTGTTGGTTTAGGTATTATACTTAATCATGAGAAGCAAAGTAATCACGGGGACTTGGCTATCTGCATAGTTCTTATTTCCAACGTTGACTCAACCTTATTAGATGCCTATCGGACGGCAGCACCGAGTGCAAGCTCCCCTCGTTTGAGACTGTCGAGCTAGGATCATACTCTGACTCGCCATGCATTCACGGTGGCTGGCCGGGTCAAGTAAAGTGTTTCCTTTATTTACCTACATACTATGCCATGCGTGTTACCCGCACCATCGTCAGGAGGAGCCTACCGTGGAACACTGCGCCGGCAGGCTGTGATAAGCTGCCGCTAACGACAGTGAAATCGAACTACTGCCGCAAGCTCGTTGCTAAATATGATACCCCAGGCAGTCATACTCTAGCATGCCAACGCCCCGAATTGAGCAATCGCCGGTTCGGCCAAGAAGTGTTTGTAGCTAGATATCACACTACGGCATGACATAATCCACGCTAGGTATCTGCAGGTCATCCCGATGCCGTGGGATGCTTGTCGTTCATAACCTATCTCGTCTATACCTACATACTACACTACGCTACACACTATCTAGCCTGAGCTGGATGCTCTTGGCTATCCAGACAACCTCGTGTCAAAACGATAATTTACGAATAGAGAACGAGCGAGCCGATGCTTCACCGATCGAACACTAATGTGTAGGGAAAGAAGGGCTACTGAATGTTAATTTGTCGAAAATCACTGAGGCATCGCATCATTACGGTATGCTTGCTCAGCCACGTTCTCCGGATGTGCTAGGATAATTGATAGTATGACAAGACCCCACGGACCATCAACAGTAGCTGCTATAGCCTGTGACCAATAACTTTTCTGCTTCTATATCAAGGCGGGTTCATATGAGGTAAGCTAATCTAGACCTGTCCTGATTCCGCAAGCTAACATCCAACGTGCCGTATTATTTCCATCCGGATGGCTTAGTCGATCATGAACCGACTGCAGTAAGGCCACAGCATACTCCCAATGTTTTGTGGTTACAAATCACTTGGTTCCAGCAGCTTCAGGCTGTCTGCGCTAAGTTGATCACATGTCCACGGCACTGTAGGAACTTGGTGGCATTCGTATCTACAGAGTGCCTTGGCAGCGTGACAAGACCATACCTTCATGTTGCGACACATACCTGTCATTCAGGCTTCTCTTCAGCCCTGTGAATCGCGGCCAACCCAAGGATAGAGAGGGGGAGGGGGGGCGGCAATGCCTCTTTCCAAGGCAGCTAGCTCCCTTCTTGGGCTCTTCGGTGATCTCACACTCTTGAGTAGGTACATAAGGCCAGCGTGTGCCCTTGAGTATAGGCCTACTTATCTCACGAAGACTTTAATGTATATAACTAGAACCGCGACTCATATCGTTCATCATTGTACACTTCATTTCATCTAGTCTAAACACACGCTCACGTCCAGCGTTCTACTAATACCAGGTACACTCGTTCGTCAGTTAAGCCTATATCCAAAATGGCAACACACCACCATACTCTTTGCTCTGTCGTCCCTCCTTATCTTCTCCATGCTCTCGCCGAGAGTGAGCACAACAGCGATGTGATCCGCCAATCCGCGCGTCACTGCCTCAACTTCAGCCAGACATATATCGCCAAGCGCCAGCGTGTCTTTGCCGAACTCACAGCGCCGCGAGGGGCCCGCGGTGCTGCCGCACCCCGGCGCACTCAAGGCATCATCCCCGGAGCCCTGCTGAAGCATATCTCCGACTGCGAGGATGTCGACGAGGACACCCGGGCCTGCGCCAAGCACGACCTCGAGCACATCACGAAAATCCAGGCCAAGTACCAAGAGACCCAAGGCATCGCCGCAGAGCCTAAGACCCTCGCCACCTTGGCAGCGCCGTCCGAGGCGAAGACGACGTACCGGGCCGTATACGACGCCCACAACGACCAGGACGAGGACAACCTCCCGGGCACCGTGGTGCGCGTCGAGGGCCAGAAGGCCGTCGGCGACGCGGCCGCAAACCAGGCCTACGACAACGCCGGCAACGTGCTGAGCTTCTACCTCGACGTCTTCGGCTGGAAGTCGATCGACAACAACAACCAGAACGTCGTGAGCTCGGTGCACTTCGGGCGCAACTACGAGAACGCGTTCTGGGACCCCGAGATCGCGCAGATGGTGTACGGCGACGGCCACGACTTCCTGGGCAACTTCACCAACGCCGTCGACGTCATCGGCCACGAGCTCACGCACGCTGTGACCGAGCACACGTCGCCGCTCGACTACACGGGCCAGAGCGGCGCCCTCAACGAGCACGTCTCCGACACCTTCGGCATCATGGTCAAGCAGCGCGTGCAGAACGAGACCGCCGCCGAGGCCGACTGGCTCATCGGCGAGGAGTGCCTCATGCCCGGCGTCAAGGGCGTCGCCCTGCGCAGCATGAAGGCCCCCGGCACCGCCTACAACGACCCGCGCTTCGGCAAGGACCCCCAGCCCGACAACTTCAAGGACTACGAGGCCACCGACGACGACAACGGCGGCGTGCACCTGTACTCGGGCATCCCTAACAAGGCCTTCTATCTTGCCTCGGTCGCCTTTGGAGGTTATTCGTAAGTCTATTCCATCTTTCTATCCCCCCACTTCTTCTCTCCCCCTTTACCTATCGTCCTACGTGCTCTTAACCATTACAAAACTGCACTGTACCGTATATGCCAAGCATCGAACTTCCATATGCGGCACCTTCACCCTTTATCAGCTTAAGCACGCCAACTAACGCTCTGATAACAGATGGGAGAAGGCCGGCAAAATATGGTGGGAGACGATGAAGAGCGGGCAAATCCCCCCCAAGTGCAAGTTCATCCAGTTCGCCGACGCGACCGTCGACAAGGCCGAGGAGCTGTTCGGCGACGACGCGGCTGCCATTGTGCGCAAAGCCTGGAACGAAGTGGGCGTGGTGCGTAAGACACACGCATAGGCATATTAACCAACATAGCTACCTAGGTAGATATAACTACTAGGAGGCCTAGATAATTGACTAAGATTGAGATTATATAGTCCGCATATAGGGGTTAAGGCGCACAGGAATGACAAAGCGTGTATAATAGCGGCAAGAGCCATGTAATGAATTGGAAAGCCTAGACAACTAATTCAACCTAATATGAACTCTTGTTTCATTTTAGCTAACATTTGAATTGTTACAAAAAAACGAGAGCTTTATAATAATAGAATTTATTTAAAAAGTATATAATAAAATATTTGCTTTTGTTTTTAACGAAGAAGAAACAACTGAATAAAACAAAAAGTTACTTAATGTTGTAAAAAATTTTCAGCAGAATTTTATAGCCGAAATAGGTAATTTTGTTTTTTTATTTGGAAATAATAACTCACTGGTCGCTGAAAAATTTTTAAACTAATTTTTTAATTTAAATAAGAATTTTTTTTTATTTATTTAAAAATAGCAAATTATTTAACAATTAAAAAATTTTTAAAACAGTTTTTTATTTTAAATAAAAATTTTTTTTAATTTATTTAAATATAGTGTTAAATTAATAATTTAATAAAACTTATATATATATATTTAATATATATAACTAAAATTTTAACTAAAACTTTTATTAAATAATTAAATAAATAAAAAATATAAAAACTTATTAAAATTTATAAAACTTATAAATTTTATATATATATATATGTAAATAATTTATATATAATTTTTTTATTTATATTTTTTTTTATAAAATATATATATAAATTAATATAAAACTTTAAAACTTAAAAACAAACTTTAAATTTTATAAATTATTTCGAATTTTTTTTTATATATATATATAAAAAGTTTTATTAATATTAATTAATAATTATAAAATATAATTATAAATTAATAAAATAAAAAAGCAAAAGTTAATTATAAAATAATTTTTATATTAAATTTTTTATTTTTTATATAAAAAATAAATTATTATTTATATTAATTAATAAAAAAAAAATTAAATTAATTATTAAATAAAAAAACTTAATTATTATAAAATTAAAAACTTTTTTTATATAATATTTAATTATTTTTATATAAAAATTAACAAAATTATAAACTATTTTATATATTTAATTTTTTAAATATTTTATTTATTTAGTTATTTATTTATTTTTATTTTTATTATTTTTTATAATTATATTAATATTTATAATATAAACAGCAGTAATAATAGCAGTTATAATAGTTTAAAATAATTATTTTAAATTTTTAAATAAAAAATTTAACTTAAATTTATTTTTATATAAAAATATAACTAAAAAAAGTAGTATTAATATTTTTAAATAAAAAAATAAAACTAATTTTAAATATTAAAATATTATTATTAATTTAAATAATTTAATTATTTTAATATAAATATTAATATATTTTATATAATATTTAAAAAAATATATATAATTAAAAATTAAAAATAAATAATTTATATAAATATTTATAATAAATTTTAAAAATTAAATAAAATTTATATTTATAAATATTAATTATATATTTAAATATATTTTTATTATATTAATTAAAAATAATAAAAAAATTAAAATATATAAAATTATATATAATAATAAATTTATATATTTATTTAAAAAATTTAATAATAATAATAATAAAAAATTAAATAATAATATATTTATATAAATAGTTTTAATATTTATATTAATAAATATATTAAAACTTTAAATTATATAAACAAATTATTTAATATTATAATTAATTATATTAAAACTAATAATATTAATATATATTTTAATATTTAAAATAAATAATTAAATATTTATTTTTATTA
>MU378337.1:0-46266 GCA_022495175.1 Hypoxylon argillaceum | reverse complement strand
AATATATTATAAATATTATTATTAAAAATTAAATATAAAAATGTTTATATATAACTTATATTTATTATATATTAAAAAAAAACTTAATAAATTTGTAATTATAAAACTGCAAATAAACAATATTTTTAATATTATATTTAAGAAATTTTTATACAAAAAAAAAACCAAGCTATTATTTTATACAAAATTAAAAACAAAGTTAATATTTAAATATTTTATTAAATTTAACAAAAATAAAATTTAAATAAATAAACAAAATTTTTTTTTTATTTAATAAAAATAAATTAAATAACTATATATTATTAACTTTTATATAAAAAATTATTTTTAATAATATATTGTTTAATAAATTTAAAATATATATATTGCTTTTATATATTAATTAAAAATATTGTATAATTTATTAATTGTTATATAAGTTTAAAAACTATTAAAAAATAACATTAAAACATTAAATATATAAATATAGTAATAAATTAATAATATATAGTAAAAATTACGTTATATATTTTTAAATTTTAATTATATAAAAATTTTTATTTTTATTAATAAAACATTTATAAATAACAAAAATTTAAGTTTTTAAATTAAATTTATAATTATATTAATTAATAAAAGTTATATAAAAAATATTTTTATAATTAAAAGCAATATTATTTATTAAAATTTAATTAAATATAAATAAGTTATATATAATATATTAACAAATAAATTATATAATATAGTTAATAAATTTGACTGTATTATTATATTTAATATAACTTTTTAAAAAATTATTTATATAATAAAATTATTAATAATATTACTAGTTATATATATAAATTTTAAATTTTTATATAAATATTTAATTAAATTAAAAACTATATAAAAAAAGCGATTTATAATTAATATTATATTATTTTATAAAATGTATAAAAATCGCAAAATTATCAAAATACAATAAATTAATAATAAAGACAATTTAGCAAACGTTTATATAAAAAAAGTATTTAATTAAACATTAAAAAAACTAATTAATATAAACAAATTAGTTATACAAATAAAAGCATATATAAATTAATTAAACAGTAAAAGAAATAACAAAAAATTAATTAATATTAAAACTAGAATTATTATATAAAAAAAAAAAGTTTTAATATTAAACTAATAACTTAATAAAATTTATATATATATATTAAATATATATAATTAAAATTTTAACTAAGATTTCTATTAAATAATTAAATAAATAAAAAATATAAAGATTTATTAAAATTTATAAAATTTATAAATTTTATATATATATATATGTAAATAATTTATATACAACTTTTTTAGTTGTATTTTTTTTTATAAAATATATATATGAATTAATATAAAACTTTAAGACTTAAAAACAGACTTTAAACTCTATAGATTATTTTGAATTTTTTTGTATATATATATATAAAAAGTTTTATTAACAAATTTAAATATAAAAAGGCTTTTTTTAAAAAAAACTAAAACATTTAATAATATTAAATAAAAAATTTAATAAATTAAGTAATAAAAAATACTATATAATTAAAAAATATAAAATAAATAAATAGTTTATATATAACTTTTATATTGTTTTATTATAACAGTTGCAATTAATACTGTTTTTTTTATTTAAATATAACTGTTTATATTTGCTATAACAAATATAAACTTTAATTTATAAACTTTAATATTTAAGTTTTAAATAAATATATAATTTAAGTTTATTAATTAAACCGATTTATTATATTAATATTTATTACTATAATATAAAGTGCTTATTTATTTATAGCTTTAATTTTAAAAACTAGTTATTACTATATACTATATTATATATTTAACTTTATATAATTTAAATTACAATTATATATAAAAACTAAACTTTTTTTAAAAAGTTTTATTAACTTAAAACTAAATTTATTAAATATTAATAATTAAATTAATACTATAACAGTTAAATTGTTTTTTTATAAACTTTTAACTAATACTAATAATAATAGTTATTTATTATTAGTTTAAAATAGCAATTATAAAAAAAACTTAGTTTAAACAAATATATTTAATATAATTTACACAATTTTAAAATAATTAATTAATAATTAAAACTTATATAATAATAACTATTTAAACAAATTATTTATTAATAAATTTATTTTTTCTAATATATAAACTATAACAAATAAAAAAATAAGTTTAATATAAATATTTAAAAACTTATTTAATAATATTTTTATTAAATCAAATAAATTTTTATTTAAAAGTAAAAACAAAAAAAACAAACTATATATTATTTATAACAAAAACTTAAAAAAATATTAGCTAGTTAATTTTATTATAACAGCAACAAAATTTAAATTTGCACTATTTTTTTTCAAGTTTAAATTATTATAACAAATATAAACTTTATTATATAAAATTATTTAAATATTACTATATAAAAAATTGCTTGTTATATTTAAATAAAAATTTATTTTTATAAATAAGTTTAATAATTAACTTTTTAAATATACAATATAAAAAAAAACAGTAAAACTAAATATAACTAAACTTTTTAATTATATTTTATTTATTAAAAACTTAATTTAATTAAATATAAAATATTTTATTTTAAACCTGTTAATTTTATTATTATATTATTAATATATTTATTAAAACTTCAAATAGTTAATTTGCTACATTATTAAATTTTAATAGATTTAAATATAAAGCAAATTTATATATATTATATTTAGTAATTTTGTTAAAAATAAATAAAAAAAAAATTCTTTTATTAAATTTTATTTAGTTTATATATTTAAATATTATTTGTTAATATTAATAAATAATAATTAATAATAACTATATAATTATTTATTATAAATATATTATATACTATAGTTTAAATAAAACTAAATATTTTTTTAACAATTATTTAATTATTTTTATTGTTTTAATTTATAAGTTTATAAACTTTTTAATTAAAATAAAAATAAAATTTAAATATATTATAAAGTTATATTAATTTATATTATAAAAATCTAGCATTATTAAATTAATATTTATATAAAGTAGCAAAGTTTTTATTTTGTTTATTTATATTATTAATTATATTAAAAATGTTTACATAAATTATTAATTTAATTTAAAAAAAAAAAAAATTTATATTAATTTTATATTAAAAAAAACTATTGTTTAATATATTTAAAACAAAGTTAAACTATAAACTAAAAATAAATACTTTTTTATATTAATATATTTAATTAATTTATATTATATTAACTTTAAAATTAAATTAAAATCAAAAATAAAATAACTTTGTAATTTTAAATTTAAACTATTAATATTTTTGTTATAAAAAATGTTTATTAATACTTTTAGTTTATATTAAAATATATATAAATTAATAATTAAAATATATTTTTTATTTATGTTTTATTTAAATCAAATTATTAATTAATATTTAAATATTATATTATTAATTATAAAATTATATAAAATAAAAACATTAAATTTATTTAATAAACTTTTATATATTAATTATTTAATATTAAATTATAATATAAATATTAATAAAGTTTAAATTTATATATACTTTTTTATTATTTGTTTTATTAAAAATTTTTTATAAATATAAAATTTATTAAATTATAAAAACTATAAAACTTTTTAATTATATTGTTTTTATATAATTTTAAAATTATAGTAATATAATTTAAAAAATAATATTATTAAATTTAATTAATATTATAATAAAATAATATTTATTTATAAAAAAGTCAAAAATATAAAAGTTAAAAAATAAAATAAAAAACTTAAAAATTTTAAGTTAAAAAAATTCTAGCTATTATTAATACTATATTATTTTTAATATTAAATATTAATTTTTTTTAAAATTAGTTTATTAATATAGTTTATTTTAAATTTATAAGCTTTATTAAAACTATTTAATATATTTTTTTAATAAAATTATTGTTAAAAAATACTATTGTAAATTTATTTAAAAATTTTAAAAGTTTTTTTTATTTTTATATTTTTATTATATTTAGTTTTTAATAATATATTTAAATTTATAATATATATAAAAATATACAAAAGTTTTTATTGTTGTATTTGTTTTATTTTATTATTAGCTGTTTAATATTTATATTTAGTTTAGTTTTTTTTATAACTATTTAATATAAAATCTAAAATAACAAATAGTTTTTTATTTTTATAAACTTTAAAAATAGTTATATTTAAAAAAAATAATTTATATTAAACTTTATTACTATTTTAATATTAAAGTTTAATTATTAAACATTTTTATTAAATATATTTATTAAACAAAAAAAGTTATTTTTAATATAAAAAATTATTATTGTTTTATTTTAAAATATTATTTGTTTTAATTTTTTTATATTTAAAAAATATTTTTTTAACTTATATTTAAGTTATTTATAAACTTTATATATTATAAATATTTATTTTTTTAATTTATATTTTATATTACTATATATTTTTATACATTTTTTTTATAAATATATAAATTTAATTAAATAGTAAAAAACATTATATATAAAGCAAATAATAACAAAAATAATAATAATTAAATAAATATTATTAGTAATACTATTAATATATTTTAAATATTTAAAGCATTAGATTTTTTAGCTAGTTTTATTAATAATATTAAAGTACTATTTAAAAAAATTAAATTATTTATATATTTAAAACTTAAAAAACTATTAAATATTTACTAAAGCTTATATTTTTAAAAAATTATAAAATAGTTTAAAATATATTAAATAATAAATATATTATTAAAAAAAAATTAATATAAATAAACTTATAATATTATAAATATTATTTAATAATTATTAATATTATTATAAACAAAATAAAACAAAAGTTTTATTAACAAATAATTATTTAATATTAAAAATTTTAATTTAAAAAATAAATATAAAAAAAAATATTAGATTTAAATTTATAAAGATATATAAATAAACATTTTTAAAAATTTACAATTATTTTAAAAAAACAAATAAAATATATTTATTACTTTTTTAATATATTAAAAAATTATGTTTTATAAATAATAACAATAGTAATATTAATAAAAAACTATATATATTAAAAAATAAGCGCTATTTATAACTGTTTGTAATATTTATTATAAAACAAAAATTCGTTATATTATAAAAAGATTTATTATTTAATATAAATCAACTATAAAAATTAAACTTAAAACATAAGTTTATAATTTATTTTATAATAATATATAAAAAAAACTATAATATATTAAATACTGTTAATTTTAATTAATATAATCTGTAATAAATTAATTAGTTATTTTTTAGTATTAAATATATATATTTATATATTATAACAATTAAATAGCTTTTAATAATATAGTATAAAACTTTATAATATATATATATATAAATTAACAACTTTATTTATATAAGTTATAATATATAATTTGTTAAAATTAATAATATATTTACTTATTATTATAATATAAATAAGCAAGCATTTTTTGTTATTACTTTTTTTAAAACAATAAAACATAATAATTAAAACTTTTTATTTAATTGTTTTATATTTAAAACAAAAAACAATCGATTTATTATAAGTTTTTTTAAAATATTTTTATTTAAATACTAAATTATTTAATAACAAAATAGTTTATATTTATTACTATTTTATAATATTTATATATTATAAAGTTATAATATAATAATAAATATTTAATTTAATATTAATATAATTTTTTTTATAGTATAATTAATTATTATTTTATTTATTAAAGTTTATTAAAATATATTAATTATAAAATATATAATTTTTATAGTTTTTTTAACTGTTTTAAAAAAATAGTTAATTATTTTATATAAGTTATATTAAAAATTAATTAATATAAATTATAAATATAATATTAAAATATTATATAAATATTTTTTTACTATTATATATAAATTATATAAATATATAAAAAATATATATTGTATAAATATTTTTTTAAATTTAAAAAATATATATTTAATATATATATATATATATATATATATATATATTTATTATTTTATATATTGTTAAAATATATAGATTTTTTTAATAATAAAACTTTTAATGTTTAAAAAATTAAATTATTTTAAAATTTATATATAAAATTAAAATTATAAAAAATATTTTTTAAAAATTTAAAAATTACTAATAAAATAAAAATTTAGTATATTTTTTTTTATTATTAATTTAAACTAACAAATTTAATTCAAAATAAAAATAAAAAGTTTTATTATTAATAATATTTTTATATATTTATATATATTTATATTATATTAATTAATTTTATAATATAATATTTTATTTATTATAACAAATTAATACTTTTTATACTACTGCATTATATTATTAAAAAATGTAATAATAAAAACTTAGAAATTATAAATAAAGTTTAAAATATTTATTAATTTATTAATAATATTTAATTTATATTTAAATAATAAAATTTACATTTATTATATTTATTTATTTTTTAAACTTTTATTATTATTGTTATTATTATTATTAATTTTTTAATTTTTAAGTTATTATTATTATTATTATTAAAATTTTAATTTTTTATTTTTTAAATTATTAATATTATTGCTAGTTTTTTAATCTTTTATTTTTTAAATTATTATTATTATTATTAGTTTTTTAATTTTTAATTTTTTAAATTATTATTACTATTATTAAAATTTTAATTTTTTATTTTTTAAATTGTTAATATTATTATTAGTTTTTTAATTTATTTTTTAAATTATTATTATTATTATTAAAGTTTTAATTTTTTATTTTTTAAATCGTTAATATTATTATTAGTTTTTTTATTTTTTATTTTTATATTTTAAATTAATATTATTAAATTATTAATTTTTTAACTTTTATGTTTTAGTTTTTAAAATTATTATTATTAAACTATTTATTTTTAAAAATATATATTGTTTAATAAATTCTACTTTATAACAAATTAATATTTTAATATTATTGTTTTATTATTTAATAGTTAATTAAATTATATATATTATAAATTTTTTAAATTTATATTTAATTTAAATATTAAATATATATTTAATAAAATTTTATTTTGTTTATATTATAAGTTAATTTATTTTAATTGTTAAAATTAACTATTTATATATAAATATTTTAATATTTTATTTTAATTATTAAAATAATTAATTTATAAATATATTATTACTTTTTTTTTTAATTATTAAAATTAATTACTTATATATAAATGTTTTAATATTTTATTTTAATTGTTAAAATAATTAAACTATAAATATATTAATGCTTTTTTTTTTAATTATTAAAATTAATTATTTATATATAAATATTTTAATATTTTTTTTAATTATTAAAATTATTTATATATAAATATATATTTTAATATTTTATTTTAAACATTATACTTAAATATTAACTATTAACTTTAAAATATATAGTATATATAAACAGTTTTATAATATAATAATATATATATTTAATATTGTTTTTTTTTTATATATTAAATAAAACTAATAATATTTTTTAAATAAAATTAAATAAATATTTTAATTTTATAAAAATAAAAAATTTATTTATTTATTTTATATTAAATTTAATATTAATATAATTATAATTTATTTTATATTTAAATTAATTAATAATTATAAATTAGTTTTTTTATTTTTTTTAAACTTTGTAAATTTTAAAGCTTATTTAAGTTATAATTATAATTAAAATTATTTTAATAAATTTTATATATATTAAACTTTATAATTTATAAATAAATAGTTTAATTTATAATATAATTAATATTAATAATAATATTATAAATATATTAATTTTTATAATTTATAAATAAATAGTTTAATTTATAATATAGTTAATATTAATCATAATTTTATTAAAACTAAAAATATTTAATTAATAAATATTAAATAAATAAATTAATTAATTAAATATAAAAAATATATAAATTAAATATATAAATTATAATATATATAGTATAAATAATAAAAAATTAAATATATAATTATTAACTATATAAATATAAACTATTTATTATAAATTATAAATAATAATTTAAATAATTAAATAATAGTTTAAATTTAATATTTGTAATGCTGTTACAACTATAACTAATGTAACTGTTGTTATAGTTATATTTTAACAATTGATTTATTAATATAAGCTTTTAAAATTAAGTTTTAACAACTTAATATTTTATACTTTTTTATATAAAAAATTATAGCTTAGTAATTAAAAATTTAATTATTAATTATAATATTATATTAAGTTATTTAAAAGCTACAAGTTTAATATGCAATAAAAAAAAAAATTTATATAACTTTTCAGTATTTATTAATAGCTAAGTTTTACTTTTGCTTATATATAATATAAGCGCAAATAAGTAAGTGTTTTTATCGCTTACTAAAATCAAAGTTGGTTTTTGTATATATATAAAAATCGATTATAAAATGGAGTAGTATAACACTGTTATAACTACAACTAACGCAGCTGTTGTTATAGCTGCGTTTTAACGACCGATTTACTAATATAAGCTTTTAAAACCAAGTTCTAATAACTTAATATTTTGTACTTTTTTATATAAAAAACTATAACTTAATAGTTAAAAGTTTAACTATTAATTATAACAATATTAATTATAAAATTATTAATTATATTAATATATAATTTATATATTTAATATATTTAGTTTTAATATTATATTTATTAAATTATAACATTTATTAAAATATAATATTTATTAAAATATAATATTTATTAAAATGTAATATTTATTAAAATATAATATTTGTTTTATTATTTTATTAAATATATTATAATATTAACTATTTATTAATAATTATATATTTAAAATATTAATTTTATTATTATATTTATATATTTAATTAAATATTAAAACATATTAATTATTATTTATTATTATTTTTTTATAAATATAATATTATTTAAAATATTATTTAAATAATTATTATTAAATAAAGTTTTTTATTATAATAAATATAATATTTAAATAAACAAAAATTTATAATTTTAAATAGTTATAAAATTTTATTAACTATTAAAAAAAATATATAATATTTATTAATTTTATAAATTAATAAAACATTAATATTATAATAAGTATATATTATATTAATTATAAAAAGTTAAAACTTACGTGTTAAGTTATTACTATATCTACTCTTTAATATACATATAACATGCTAAAGCTACTCTGTTCCCAAACCAGGTTCCCCCCTATAGGTAGGTACCTACCTACCTACCTACACATAAAGGACTAAGCCACACCTACACAAATAACTATCTCATTTTACTTGACGCCTCGTATTGCAAAATGAGCCCATTATAGAAATGTAACTGGGCAACTGTCTCAGAAGACTCACTACGCTTCTTTATAGCTAAATCACGACACTAATGCGTACTAACTTTATTTGACAAGTGTGGCTTTACCTGGCGCGAGTCACTAATCTGAGATGTTTGACGTAGTCGAGCGGCTCGATCTACGGAACAAATTGTCTTGTGCGTCATCGAGAAAGCACAGCACAGCTCAGCTAAAAGAGCAAACATGTAGGCTACATTCGAAGGGCTGTCTCTCGGCCTATCGAGTAAGTCAGACGAGGTCACGGGTGTAATATTAGTTTGGTTGCTAGAGTCGTCGTTCTGCTCGTGCTTCTATGCCTCCGTCAATTAGAGCCATTGTGCTGCCATTTCGTGTCTTCGCACACCGATTATTGTTCCAACGACATCAAACCACGCGACTGAGCAGCATTGTTAAACATATCCCGCCACAAATCTATACATTTCATACCATGCCAGCTGAGCGAGGGGCTAAGCGCAATGCTGTGCTTCCTGGAGACCATGAAAGTGCCGTCAGCAACAAAAGGCCGAAGCTAGAGAATAGTTCACCTGATCCTTTACGCGAGCCTCATCCTTCCTTTGCCGAAGCCGAGGAGAATGGCATCGTGCTTCGCAAGTACTACCCACATGAAATGAGTAACGTACGAGCTCAAGCCTACAACAACAATGAAATCCCTCGCCCTATTGAACAACTTGCCACCGCGCTTAAGGAAACAGACGAGGCGCGCAATAAAGTGAAAGTCAAGGATGCCGTCGTCCATTGGTTCAAGACAGACTTGCGAATCACGGACAACCGCGCGCTATGGGAGGCTAATGAGACAGCTCAGGCCGCCGGCGTTCCCTTGATCTGCATATATCTAGTGAGCCCGCAAGACTTCGAGGCCCATCTTACTGCACCAGCCCGCGTGGATTTTATGATACGGACCCTTCACATCCTCAAAAAAGACCTAGCCGCCCTAGATATCCCATTATACGTCGAGACGGTAGAGAAAAGGAAAGAGATACCTGACCGGATTATTGAGTTCATGGAGGAATGGGGCGCGAGCCATCTCTTTGCCAATATGGAGTACGAGGTCGATGAGCTTCGAAGGGAAGCGAATCTGGTGAGGACATGCGCTGGCCGCGGATTGGCTATGGAGGTTTTCCATGATACCTGCGTCGTACCACCAGGAGAGCTCAGCTCGGGGAGTGGAAAGCAGTATGCCGTATACACTCCCTGGTATCGAACCTGGGTTGCCCACATACACGAGAATCCAGAACTCCTCTCTACGTTCGAATCACCATCAAAGAACCCTCCGAGCGCTCGAGACAAAGTGGCTGCACTTTTCGACTGCGAGATACCCGATGTACCAGAGAACAAGAGATTATCCGAAGAAGATGCCAAGCGATTCCATGCTCTCTGGCCAGCAGGCGAGCACGAAGCTCTCGACAGGTTAGATAAATTCTGCGAAGAGAAGATTGGACAGTATGGCAAGCGGCGAAATTTCCCCGCCCAAGCGGCTACAGCGTCGATATCCGTACACCTCGCAGCAGGAACCCTTAGCGCAAGGACCGCCATCCGAACCGCTAGAGATACTAACAACACGAAGAAGCTCAATGCCGGAGCAGAGGGCATCCAGACCTGGATCAGCGAGGTGGCCTGGAGGGACTTCTACAAGCACGTTCTAGTGAACTGGCCCTATGTCTGGTATGTGGCAAGCCACTCCACTGTGCCCATCACGTGAAATAGGACCTGCTAACATTGCCGACCAGCATGAACAAACCCTTCAAGCCCGAATACTCCAACATCGAATGGTCCTACAACGCCTCACACTTCACCGCCTGGTGCGAAGGCCGCACCGGCTTCCCCATCGTAGACGCGGCCATGCGCCAGCTGCGGAGCACGGGCTACATGCACAACCGGTGCCGGATGGTGGTGACGTCGTTCCTGGCCAAGGACCTGCTGCTCGACTGGCGCATGGGCGAGCGCTTCTTCATGGAGCACCTCGTGGACGGCGACTTCGCGTCCAACAACGGCGGCTGGGGCTTCAGCGCCTCCGTCGGCGTCGACCCCCAGCCGTACTTCCGCGTCTTCAACCCGCTGCTGCAGAGCGAGAAGTTCGACCCCGACGGCGCCTACATCCGCAAATGGGTCCCCGAGCTCGCCGGCGTCGAGGGCAAGGCCGTGCACGACCCCTACGGCAGGGGCGCCGGCGCGCGGGCGAAGAAGGAGGGGTACCCTGAGCCGATTGTGGATCATAAGGAGAGTCGGGAGCGCGCGCTTAGTGTGTATAAGGCTGGCATTGCGCGCGATAAGCCTTAATGTATTTGGGGTATTTGTCCACTTGCTCCTTTCCTTCCCTTGGAGTAACGCGATACTTTGCTCCTTTCTCACTGGCGAGGCGGCTGCATAGCTGTGTAAAATTAATTAGGCGAGGGCTGTGTCCCATTCCTGGTATATCTGCAACCATGGTTATCTTCCATAGAACGGTGTTGGATGTTGCTCCCGGGTTGCGATTTTTGGGTATTGACATGTGGTTTCTACGAAAAATAGAAGTAGCATAGTAGTTACTCATTTAGAACTAAATTGTTACGAGACCTCGTCCATTGTGGCGCGCCTGTGAATTAGCTAGTTATATAGCCTTCTCCTGACAGAACGAGATGCTTTAGTGGTTATTGCCTATCGATATTTTCGTTCTTTGGAGATTCTTGCTAGCTTCTTTGCTACCTCGTAGAATGCAGACTTGTTGGCCTAGCTAACTGTGTACCAACAACGGAGATGTCGCAAAACGAAATATACTTAAGATTTTCAAATACTTGAAAACCCGGGTTTCGTCGTCTCACCCGTTTATTAAGTAGTATAACGTCATCGAGAAGTTGAGGTGTAGATACTTCAAGTGATTGATTGATGGAAATAGGTACAAGGATTAGCGCCGCTGTGGATCAACTGTTTCCAATGCTGACCTGTATTGAACCTCGGTATGCCCACACCTCATTCACTCCTATCTCGGTGCCCGTGATATGACCTCGGTCTCCCAATTCGATCATAGACGGTAGCGATGCAATCGCTAACTTCACCATCTTCATCGCTCCTTTGTTTTGTGACTCTAAATAAACGGTGCATAAGATATTTTGAGAATCAGAGACATTGGCAACGGGTTTTGGCAGGTGGCTTAGTTCACTATCACACGGCACGGCCGCATCTAAGACAGCGAGCAGTAAACAGCGTAATAAGTCTTAGGGGAGGCTTGGTTTCTGTTAATACTACGTCCGCGATGCCGAAAGGAGTCCGGCCGTCGAGTTCGGGGCCGGGAGCTCCGAGGAAAGACAAGGCGCCTCCCGAACCCCGCCCTAGCTCAAGCATCATACTTCTGTCGCCTACAAATCAGATATTACTACTTCATCGAGTCAAGACCTCGACGTCATTCGCGTCAGCGCACGTCTTCCCAGGAGGCAATCTTTCAGAGTTCCATGATGGAGATATCTCGCCGCCCGGCGATGCCAGGCGGCACGTGGACTCCTTCGCTTACAGGTTGGGCGCGATCCGGGAAACGTTCGAAGAGAGCGGGATCCTACTTGCGCGGCAGGGAAGCAAAGACGGGCCGTTGCTGAACCTACCTACGCCAGAGCGTGATAAAGCGAGAAAGGCTATCTATGAGAACGGCGTCAGCTTCGGGAAGTGGCTAGAGAGCGTAGGCGGCATTCCTGATACAGGTGAGTCAAGAATACGAACCACTCTATCTGTCAAGGAGCACCTTGAAGTAGCTTTCAGTAGTATAACAAGCCCGAGGAGCATCGGCGAACTAATTCTACAATGCAGACAACTTGCTCCCATTCACCCGCTGGTTAACACCACCAAACCTACCAAAGCGGTTCACCACGCAGATGTACCTGTACATGCTGCCGCTCCAGACGAGTTCAGACCCGGTATTATCAGCCGCGCAGCACGAAGCCCTGATCCCGACGCCGGACAACGGCGTCGAGATAACCACAGCGCGCTTCGACGACGCAGCGACGTGGCTCGAGAAGCAGGGTCGCGGCGAGGTGATCCTGTTCCCGCCACAGTACTTCCTGCTGCATCTCATATCACAATATCTCACGGGCGCGCCCGCGACCTCGCTCAGCCCCGCCGAGACAACAGAGAACTACCGCGCGCAGCGAGAGGCGCTACGCGCGTTCCTGGACACCGTGCCCACGGCCACGCACCCCAAGGCCGTGGACCACCCCACGTCGCGGATCCCCTGGGCGCACAAGGTGATGAGTCCCGTCACACTGGGCCTGCGACACAGCGACAGGAGGGCGATCCTGGCGCTCGACAAGCCGGGCGCAGAGCTCAGGGACAGTGGGAGGGGCGGCGATTGGGAGAGGGTTGTCCTGGTGAGGTTTGGCAAGGCCGGGGCGACGAATGTCGAGGTAAGGGGGAGAGAGGACGTCCTTGTAGAGGAGAGGGAGGCGAAGGCGAGAGAGGAGGCCGAGTCGAAGTTGTGATACATCATGTTGTGGTGTAGCGTGTTTTGATGTAGGCTCTCCCTATAGGCCAATAGAAATGAATGTATAGATTCTGTATTCTACCACATTGATAATCCAGAATTTCCTGTGCATGTGGAGATGGAGAACAGCCAATGCGCCCAAACCTATCAGCATCCGTCCCTATAATATACTAAGAGTCATAGTTTTTTGTTATGTTGACGGAAGGCTTAGATTTTTGGTCTGACATGATGTATAATTGTAATAACCTCCTCCCTCCCTTGTGTTTGTTTATTTATGATGACTGCCTTGCGTTTCCCTCATGCCTCGTACAAGGCTGACTACCTAGGGTACCTAAGACTAACAGCGAAGACCCCGCTATTGCATTGCACAGCCAGCAGTTATCTAGATACCCAGGTCGTTCCCCAAACATAAATAAGGACCTAAATGTCTTCATTCCATGCCTACTGTACGCATCACTTTGCTACAATCTAGAGATTTGGAATATACCTATATTTTGCAACCATGGCTTCAACCACCACCAATGTCCGTGTTGGCACCTCCGTTATCCTACGGAACGGCAAAGGGGAGATTCTTATTGGAAAGCGAAAGGGGAGCCACGGCGCCGGTAAGCGACACTTCTCCAATCTCCATCCCGCCTGTGCCCCGACTTACACAGCGCCCCGCGCTCTTATCCCTCCCCACTCATCCCACCTGTGTCTTCTACAACACACCCATAGCTTCCTGTGACATGGGAAATGCTTTGAGATTAAGTGCTGATTAAAAAAAACGTGCAGGCACATGGGCTTTTCCCGGTGGACACCTCGAAATGGGAGAGGCGATCTTCACGTGCGCTGAGCGAGAAACTCTCGAGGAGACGAACTTACACGTCAAAGCCGTCAAGGTCGTCGGCCTGACGAATGACGTGTTTGATGCCGAGTCGAAGCATTATATCACCATATACGTCGAGTGCACCTTGAAAGACGCAGATGCCCAACCTGAGGTGAGTTGAACCTTCTGTCTACACCCCTCATCCAATTGAACTAGTGGGATGGCATGAAATGCTGATGGAGTGGTGCAGACTGCGGAACCCGACAAATGCGAGGGCTGGCACTGGAAGAGCTGGGAAACCATCAAGGGATGGGCCGAACACCATGATGACACGGCGATCGCATGGGCTGACGACAAGTGCTTCTTGCCTATACTTAACCTCGTGAAAGAGAATCCGCAGCTAAAACTGTAGAGTTCTAAGGAAATTCGTGTTGGCGGGTACATCGCGGTTCGTTGGGCCTGCTGCCATTGTTGGTAGTATTGATGTCGTCAATGTAAGAAAAGATACGCAGAATTCATAGTCGAGTGCCAGGGGCAGGCAGTAGAATACATATACGCATAGATTACTGGCGATAAGAAGTTTTCTTCCCGAAGTCATTGAACTCTAATTATGATTTTGCTGAGCCCACCTGCATACGCCTCGATTTCATCCTAGATGCGCCATGCCCCCACCTAATTTAACTACAATTGTACTAGTGCTGTGCACATCACCTACTTTTAGTATAGTTTCTAGCAGAGAGACAATTATACCAGAAGTACCAGCATTGTAGGTAAAAATTCAACCTACCGAGCCACCTACCGAGCCACTTACCAAGCCACCTACCAAGCCACCTACCTAGCCACTTACTTAGCTACACAGCCTTAAATAATTGTGCTTACTTACTTATTTATTCAATTAACCTATTTACTTAGACATACTTACCACACCAAACCACCCAAGCCACACCAAGCTATACTTTTAGCCACAAATAAAGCCACAATTTGAAAATCTGTTCTTACTCCTTACTATAATTTACTACTAACTTACCACTTTATTTACCACTTTACTTACCACTTTACCTACTACTTTACTTATTACTTGACCTACTACTTAACTTACTACTTAACCTACTACTTGACCTACTGCTTTACTTACTGCTTTGCTTATTATTTCACCTACTATTTCAACCTGTCAAGTAAATATAGCAAATAATTCGGTAGAAATAAGTAATCGCTATGTAGTAAGTAAGTAAGTAAGTAAGTACGCGGTAGTACTTGGATAATCAAACTAAGTGGGGTCATGGCGCATGTAGGATGAAATCGAGGCGTATGCAGGTGGGCTCATTTTGCTTGCTTGACTGCCCAAGTCCGTACTACGTAACCCTTACCTACCTCGTAAAAAAAACACAATAAGGGAAGGAGGAAGAACAGACCCAATCTAAGAGTTTAGGCCCGGGCAGTGGTGGATTTGTTTCTTGGCACGATCGATCTACCATCTATCTAACTTAGATACATAGGTACCTAGTGTCTGGGTAGAATTTAGATCATGATATTGAACGAAATTTCCCAAAATAGCATACAGCGCTTAGTACTAACAGCACGACACAACGCGAGCTTCATATGAGCGTGTCCCGTCCCTCAAACGTGTATACAGTCGCTCAGAGAATTCGTTTCGGCCCCATCAAAGGGAGCAAACTGCGACTGTAATACACCCCGTTATTTTCCAGGGTTTCCATAACCAACCGGCACAATTTGCCGATACGACTTCGCCGCAACGCCGAGCCCGATTTGCAAAGCAACCATGCAACCCAAGACAATTAGGAGGTGCTTGGCGACCTCCCATTGAGCCTCCGACTCGTAGATTCTGTCTGTACATTGGAATAAGAAGTCGCAGCGTATTTTAGACTTAGATACACCTACCAATAATGAAGATTAGAATACGTCATATCTGCTGCATGCACGACGAAGAATGTCCAACATTGCGTCCTGGCTGACACCGCATAAACAGTCCATTCGTTTATACTAAACCGCCTTCTTATCCGGCTCAACTGCAAACTTTTCTTGTGCCGAATTCAGGCTGTCATGCCACTTCCATTCCTTTACTGCTTCTTCCATCTGCTTACCTCAGTGGCTAAAGATGACGATCGACGTTGAGAAACCGTTGTCCTCCCCAGGGCGCGGTCGACTTGCCTTTTTAAAGACCAAACGAGCGATCGCTACACTGAGCGTGCTGGTGATTGTGTCGGTCGTTCTCATTGGTAAATATGACACCCTTGGCATATCTTCTTACCATATTTTAATAAGCTGCTTGCTAACACATACATATTAGCTCTTGGCGCAACCAACGTGCTCACTCCTCATAGCCACAGTAGCGCTAGCAATGTTGGCAATAGCGACAACGGCAGCACCAACAACAGCGACGGCAATAACAATGACGACAGAAACGGCAATAGCACGAACAGCGGCAGCGGCAGCGGCAACGACAATGGCGACAGCAACGGCAACTTGACGACAAAGCCCGGTAATTGGCGGCCTGAAAACTCGAGTACCATAGCAGACGGCACGCCGCTGCGCATAATGTGTCTGGGAGCCTCCATAATCAAAGGCGAGTTCTCCTCGGACGACAACGGCTTCCGGGACACGTTCCGCGCGGACCTCGCGCGGCGCGGGGCCCCCATCAACATGGTCGGGACGCAGCGGTTCGGGCTCATGGCCGACAACGACCTGGAGGCGTACGGCGGGAACCGCGTGCAGCAGACGCACGACCACGCCCGGGCCATCGTGCCGAGGCAGCAGCCCAACCTCTTCGTCATCAACGCCGGCACCAACAACGTGCTGCAGCGCCGCGACGTCGACGTCGCCGGCGCGCACATGGAGGCCCTGATCGACTACCTGCTCGGCGCCTCGCCGCGCGCCACCGTCGTGCTGAGCACGCTGCTGACCAACACGGTGCCGGACCGCGAGCCCCTGATCCTGGACGTCAACCAGCAGTTCCGCGACCTGTTCCGGAAGTACGAGGACAGCCCCGTCGTGCTCGCTGAGCTGCACCCCGCCACGGGCCTCCCGGGCCGGCCCCAAGTTGAGGACATTGGCCCTGACGGCTCGCACCCTACCGACCGCGGATATGAGATCATGGCCCATCTCATGGTCGAGGCGGTCCTGGATGCTGACGCGAGAGGATACCTGCGATGGCCGGAGGATGGGCTGGCGTATGATGGGGAAATCGGTCGTCATAATGGGACCAAGACTTCGACTACGGAGGCTTTGCCGCCGAAGACAACCCAGTCAGCTAGCAGGACTAGCAGCGGCGAACCAGGTAGCAGCAAAATCACTCCAAGTCCTGATGCTGCCACTACCTCTTCTACAACGAATATTGTGGCCTCTACAAAATAGAATGTTTGAAGTGTCATAGGCCGGTCATGAAATCAACGGTTTGGGTTTGTGCATTCGTATTGGGACGGCGGGGTTTGGTTTTTACGAGGAATGGTTATCGCATTGTGACGACAACGCAGAACCAGGGACTCCTCCACTATATGTATACATCATTGTAATTTCTGGGGAATTGGTCGTATAAGCAGGGGACTTCACTGTGTGTAATATGTGCATTCTAGAACTTAGGTACCCCGGCATCATAGATGCATCGAGCCCTCGCGGCGGCTAGATCACGGGGACTGATAGGTCAACACGTATATCTTGTTTCCGATCCAAATACTACCTTAAACTCTCCTCTATCTTGGCCAGCTCAGCCATCTGTGCAACGACGTCCTGCTTGGCGGCGTCCGACGGCTCGATGTAGGGGCGTCTAGGCCGCAACTTCTGCTCCGCCCCCTCGATCCCCGCAGCCTTCGCCGTGTGGATGGCGGCGGCGTACTTGGTCGCCGCGATGCCCGACTTGCAGGGCTGCTCGGCGAGCGCGGCCTTCTGGTGCAGCGCGAGCGCCTCGGCGTGCCTGCCCTCCTTGTAGAGCTCGTAGACCCGGACGATGGCGCGCGGGAAGACGTTGGCGAACGCGGCGATGCAGCCTGCCGAGCCAACGCTGAGCCCGCCGATCAGGAAGTCCGACTGCCCGCCGAAGACGGCGAAGCGCTCCGGGGCCAGCTCGGCCGCGATGCGCGTGATCTTGGCCACGGAGCCGCACGTGAGCTTGACGCCGACGATGTTGTCGTGGCGGCGCGCGAGGCGGACCACGGTCGCCGAGTCGAGGTCTACGCCGTTGCAGACGCCGGGGAAGTTGTAGAGCACCACGGGCAGCGGGCTCCGGGCGGCGACGTCGGCGAAGAAGGCGTCGACGACGGCGGGCGTGGTGGCCTTGCCGAAGTAGGCCGGGGGCAGCACGAGGGCGTAGGTGGCGCCCGCGGCGGCGGCGTCGGCGATGTGCTCGAGGACCTGCCGCGTCGAGTGCCCGCCGACGCCCGCCATGAGGGGGAAGGTCGGGCCGCAGGCGGCGCGCGCGACCTGCACCAGCTGCCGGCGTTCCTCGCGCGTCAGGAGGAAGGTCTCGGCGTTCGTGCCGAGGATCACGAGGCCTGCGAGCCCGGACTTGGACAGGTACGCGTAGTACGTCCCCTGGTCGGCGGGGAGGAGCGTGTCTGTCTCCGGGTCGAAGAAGGTGATGGCCGGGGCCCAGATGCCGCTGGGCGGGACCTTGGGGAACGACATGGTTGTATTCTAAAGCGAGCGAGCGAGCAACTATCTCTATGCAGTTCACACACGGAAGATCTAAACCCCCTTATTTTCTCAGGATCTGGCCTCCTTTCTCCTGTTTTTGGTTCATTGATCTAGATACTTGGTATCTTAACTAAGCTTGGGCATTAGCAGGCTTTTATGTACGCGGTAAAGTTGTTTGGCGTGCTGTATGTCGCGATCGGCCTCGGGGGAGATATGCCGATCTCGCTGGCTTGGAGAGCTGTCCCGCACCAAGTTCGGGCCTCGATTCTCCATCCAGAGCGGCTAGGTTAGGTAGGTAGCTATGCTCTCTGCTACATGGTACATATAGCATCAAGATAGCGTAGATAGCCTACTCTTTGTCTCGTAATGATCTTACTTCAGTATTCAATGCCATCGCAGTGTCGAGTTACTCTACTTACTCAAGACTCGGAGGGATGCATGGTAAGTCTATACGGGGCATTAAGAAATATACCTAAGTTTCGATAGGCATCTATGCATTATCATTGTTGGCGTTGGGGAAGTGCTATGGCTTCGCAACCCGTCGCATGAGTTTTCTGTATTCTCAGTGGTTGAGGGAGACGTGTTGGTACCAACCTAATGCTATAATGCAGGCGTCATTTATACAGCATACACCTGAAGCAGGCCTGACTCAGACTACCTAGGTAGATGAAGGTACCTCTCTAGGCTCCATGTGTCTGCCTGCAGGCACGAGTCTCAGTGTTCAATGTGGGGCACCCGCCCCAAACCTCCTCTGCAGTCCGTCGCGCCGCGGTTCGAGCACAGCTTGCCCCTTCGCATTTCGTCGATGCTTCAACTCTCCGTCTGTCGCGACTCTACATTTATTTAAGCATGTTTCCGCACGATTGGCAAGCGCTATACCTCGGCACAGGCGCATAGGACCGAGCTGATCACAGCTTCGAACACTGGACGACTCCTGTGCCATCCGAACAATGACGCCGTCCCAATCGTGTCCTCAACCGGCCGAACTGCGCCGTCACCATCATTGTCCTTGCCATGTATAACCAAGGCAGGATCATAAAGAGGCTTCTTGGCCGTCCCGACACCGACATCGCTAGTGATTCTGCTCTCGACACCACCAGCTCTCCTAACCCCCAGGCTTACCGTCCGAAGGCCTCGCGAAACGCCTCCTACCCCTCGTCCGTCCCCGTAGCCTGCGTCGACCGCGCCACCGATGGCCGCCTTGCTGTTCTGGGGGGTCGGCATATACTCAAGGTCATTCGCATAGATGGCTCTACAATAAAGGAGCTTGCCGATGTGCGCTCTGCCATCACCTCCCATCTCCCGAACCGGGGCTCTGAACATCTGTCGATAAAGGATGCGAAGCTGGCTACTAGCCATGGCGGTGACCCCGCCGTCCTCACTGCGTGCGCCAGCGGCAAGGTCTTCATGTACGATGTCCACCGCTTAGCCTCGGGCCTAGGCTTCAATTATACGCAGATATGTGAAGGCTCGCGACAGGTGAATAAGCTCGACTTGAATCCCCACAGGGGTAACTTATTGCTTGCGGCTGGTCAAGATGGCATCGTGCGCTGCTTCGATATCAATGCGCCCTTGCCGCCGGGGCGGAATGGCCCAGTCTTCCGCATATTACAAGCCATGAAGAATAATTCTGATCCCGTTCGCGATTTACAGTGGGCACCCAAGGATGGCATGATGTTTGCCTGCGGAACCGAATCAGGCATCATAGCGAAATGGGATATACGCAAGGCCAGCGTCCCTCTACTCCGAATCAATGCTCATGACACCCAAAAGGGCGTCTCTTCGATATCATGGCACCCTGACGGCGACCACCTAATCAGCGCCGGACTTGACGGGAAATGTTACGTGTGGGACTTGTCTAAGAATGCCGAGAAGAGACAAAAGGCCAAATGGACCATTAATGCCCCCGCACCTGTGACATCTGTTGCGTGGCGGCCTGGGCTGTGGTCCGCTACCGCGCAAGGACGACGAGCTGCCCAGGTTGCCGTGTCCTACGGGGATGGTAGCAGTCTCAGGAACGGCATTAGGTCCGTACATATCTGGGATCTCGCGCGCCCGACGATTCCCTACAAAGAGATTGAATTGTTCGAGAATTCACCGGATGCCCTCATCTGGCATGATCAAGATTTGCTCTGGGCTGTAGGGCAAGACGGATTCACGCAATGTGATGTCGCCTTTGCCCCCAAGGCTATGGACCGCCGACCTGTTTCGAGTCTTGATTTCTCCCCTACAGGAGAGGCGCTCATGTTTCTTGAGGAGAGAATTCAAGTGCCAAGACCACGGGCAATGGTAAAGGCTCATGATTTGCCCTCAACCTCTTCATATAGCTCCAGCCCAAGTGGCCAAATGCTTAGCATCAGCCGTAGCGATTCCGAAGAAGATGTAATAGGTAGCTTCTTAGGCCCGAAGCGCCGGGTGAATGGCAAGCAAAGAGGTACACATCGACCAGCACAATCACTCAGTACGACTCCTCCCTCGGGCCCTGGCCTTGAAGACCGGGTTATCTCGTTGGAGCAAGCAATCAAGCTCACCGTGCCCTTCAAACCACAACAAATAATGGCTGTTGGGCATATCCCGGCAGCTACTAACGTCGACACTTATCATTTCCTTTCGCAGCAGTACCTCGAAATCCTCAGGCAAGACCTCCCACATTCGGATGGATCAGGGCCACTTGACGGGAGAATCTTGAAAATCATGGGTAAATATGCCCGGGCTGCTGAAAGTAAAAGCCTGTTTCGGCTAGCACAAACATGGCGTATACTGTCTTATGCTATGAGCTTGCTATTGGCAAATAGGTCAAAATACCATCTCGATTGTCGTCTCACTAATATCGCTGGGAACAAATCATTTTTACGCCAAGGTGGTGATACGAAGTCCCCGTCCTTAAGAGTTAATTCATCCTCCCAGCTTCGAGATGACGGCGAAGAAACTTTGAGGCCACCCAAGCCAATTCCATCTGTAGATCAGCGTCTGGCTCCCAGGTCGTTACACCTTATCGAAGAGGCTTATAGCGAATCTAATGTATCTACCCCTCTTGCTCGGCCAGTGAGAGATGATAAAGCCGAGTTTGAGGGGCCTAGTACTGTAAAAAGGTTAACTCCAGTTTACGAGGTAGAGAGCTTCTCTTTACCCCCGGCGATTCACGCTAGTCCCCGCCGGCGACTCGATTCTTCCTCTTTGTCTGTCATTAGTCAAGAGAGTCAAATATCAAGCACCGAAGGGTATGATTTTTACGATATAGAAGCTGCCGAAACCTTACCGATTGCTATTGATGTACCTAAGAAGAAGGAACCGCTGAGAATTGACCCTATGGAGCCAAGGTCGCCTAATAGCCGCCGAAAACCTGCAGTCAGGCTCGATTCAGATGAAAGTTTCATCCCAATGTTTTCATTATCCGATACAAGCCGCCGGGCTTCCCTCATAAGGACCCCATCTAGAGAGAGTGTACCACAAAAGCCATATCGACTCTCGCGAGAGAACTCTCAGGAAGGTAGTGAAATGGATTTCAGCAGCAGAATACAGGCCCGGCGAATCGAGTCCCCAGTCCGTCATGAGCGGTCATCACCGATTCGTTTTCACAGGTATACGTCAGACGGCTTATCGGAAGATTTCATGGTTTCTCAAGCAACTACTGATACCATTGAAACTGACCCTACCAGTATTGAAGCACTTCACTATTCTACAGAAATTAAGCCCAACCTACCAGCTATTCACAACACAGTGGCTCGATTTAGACACAAAGATAGCAGGCCAGAGGATTGTACGTCGCCGATACTCACAGATACCGACTTTTTGCCTTGGGACGACGACCCGTCTTACCCATATCCAATCAGCTCCGGGGCTGGCCCCGAAACTAGTTCGCCGCCCATTAATCCTTATCAAATCTTAGCACAGGCATTTGAGTTTGAGACTAGGCGCTCAGCTCTTAACGCCTCTGCCATGATCTTGCTCCTAAGGCCTCTAATGCCGAACGGCATAATTGATTCACACCAAGCTACCGCTGTGCTACGGCAACATCATTCTCGGCTTATGAATATGAAGCTATTTGTTGAGGCTGCAATGTTGCGAAATCTCTGCCTCCGTGGTTGGCCTTCTGGTATTGCCAGTTGGGGCGAGAATTATAGCTCTATTTTTCGCCCAGCCCAAGAGCGAGTCGGCGGCGGGTTTGCATGCGCGCAGTGTCATAAGCCTCGTGAGGTCAACCGCTCTTCATCCGAAGGCTCAGAAATCTGGAGATGCGAGCGCTGTCGTGCACTTGTAGCGCCATGCGCAGTCTGTGGGCACCGAGAGGTGGCTTCGGAATCCACATCGTTCACTATTGATGCAGGTTTGCGTACAGTCTTGACCCAATCGGAGGACTCGATTCTCTCGACTTGGTGGTATTGTCCAGGTTGTTCCCATGGTGGCCACGCCAATTGTCTCCAAGAATGGCACGCACCCGTTGTATCAACGCAGGCCGGTGAATTCCCTGACACTACTAGATTAGATCTATTTGAAGATTATTATCCTCAGACAAATAGTGACGGTTGCTGTCCTCTCGACGGCTGTGGCCACGCTTGTCTTCCCGGAAGGTGGCGGAATGAAAGTAGTACAGCACGAGCCGAAGAGCTGGGACGGGCCGTACGGGAACAGTATCGTGGTGTGATCACCGATCTTAAGAAAGTCGACAACAGGAAAAAGCTACCTAGAGATGTATCAGTTATTTCCACGCCTGCGGGTAGTGTAAGAGGGGACACCCTCGAAATCCCACAAAGTCGAGCCGTGGAGAGTGTCCGTGAAGTTCTCGCCGCAAGTGGTCACGAGAAATTCGACAAGCCTGGTGTTCTCATGGGCATCCTGAGCTCTAGCCCTGGGCGAGGCGGTAGCTTCGCGACTAGTGGCGGCGGGGTTGAAAGGGAACGCAGGAAGAGCGTCAAGTTTGCTGGGGCTGCTAACGATCAGTAATAGTAGCGTCCTTCTTTATTCGAGACTCGAAAGGAACTACATGTATTGGTGATAATCAATCTTGGTTGCTGCAGCCGCAGCTGGGAGACGGACATTCCTCAGTACCGCTTCACTAGAGGTATGAGATGGTGTACTATATACTATAGAGTGTCGGATAGGCCTGTCTATAACTTGAATGTGTCTAAGTATTAATGGGGAAGGCGTAAATATTGTACATAACATGTTATCCTTTAAACTTGATGAACCCATTTCTTTTTTTTTGTCTTTACTCCAAGACTGATATCTGTGAAAGTGCTCGAACTTGGTGGGGGTTAGGTAACCCCAGATTCTCCTCACCATTTCTCCTCATTTCATCACAAACTTATACATATATATATCCAACCGATCGATCTATGAAGGTCTCTGTACATGTAACACTATAACCTCCATTTCTCCAGAACCGTCAAGGGAGCATCACAACGACGACCCAAAAATGGCATCTCCACACACCCTCACACCAACAGACATGGCCCACCTCCGCCGGACCATCGCCCTCGCGGCCGAGGCGCTCGAGGCGGGGGACGCGCCCTTCGGGTCGGTGCTCGTGGACGGCGCCGGAGCCGTGCTGCGCGAGGACCGCAACCGCATCCGCACGGCGGGCGACGGCACGCGGCACCCCGAGCTCGAGCTCGCGCGCTGGGCGGCGGCCCACGTGCCGGACGCCGCGGCGCGGAAGGCGGCGACGGTGTACACGTCCGGGGAGCACTGCGCCATGTGCGCCGCCGCGCACGCGTGGGTCGGGCTCGGGCGCATCGTGTACGTGGCTGGCGCGGCGCAGCTGGATGGGTGGATGGAGGAGTTTAGGCACGAGAAGGGAGTAGAAGGGGGGCAGGTGAAGGCGCCGGTGGCGACGCTGCCGATCCAGAGGGTTGCGCCGGGGATTGAGGTTGCGGGGCCGGTGGGGGAGCTGGAGGGGGAGATTAAGGGGTTGCATAGGAGGTATGCGGGTTTGGCGACGCCGTGAGGGATGATGGATTATATAATGTGTGTCTGGCTTGTTACCTTTGGGTCTGAACTTGAAATGGATACTGCCGAAAGGGGCTTACACAAAACTAGCGACATATTTACGTCTAACAAGATGCTATTTATATGGACAACTGGATCAAGATTGTTTATTCTTTACGAGGCTTTGGGTGTAAAGTAAACTGTGCTATGCATGGTATCTCCGTATTTATTCATCAAAAAGAAATGCACCTAACCTACCAAAGAGCTACCTGTCACTCACCTTCTTAACTACTAGATCCAGTCAGCGACTGGTCTTTCTCACGGTTTGGGTTTCTTCGGCCTCCTCCGTGTTGTATCGCTCGGGCCTGGCGTACTCGTCGGGACTTTACGATCACTGCTTGATTTCGGCGACGGTTTACTCCATCTTAAACTCGGGCCTGTACGGCTAGAGTTGTTGTTAGCATGTTGGCCAGTCAGATCGGAAACGCCGGGCTCGGCGCCAAAGTTCCGGTCTTCCAGCGTATACACGCTCGTGCTATTTCTGAGATCTCGGATACCTTCAAACTGGCCCGACTGTGCGGGGACGGCATCGCCGCCCATCCCGTACTGCGCCAGCATCGCGTTATGCTCCCGCAGCGCCAGCGCCGTACGATGTTTCTCAAGGACCGCCCTAACGTCGATGCCGGCCCTCGCCATCTCCGGCCGGGCCTCGGCATATTGGCCCGTGAAGTCGACGAAGAACTTCTCGCCGAGGAACGTGGGCAGGAAGCGCGGGTTGATGTGCGCGCGCCGGGACGCGAGGAGATCGAGGGCGAAAAATATATCCTGCGCGATGATCGCGAGTGCGCGCTCGTCGCCGCGCGCCGTGTTCTCCAGGTACCCGGCGGCCACGTTGTCCAGCTGGCTGGCTACGGACAAGATTGTGGCATTGCTAATATTCGAGCGAACGCGCTCGAGGCCCTCGAACCCGTAGTCTACATATTTGATGCGCACTCGGCGGGTGGTGCCGTCGCGCATCGATACGCCGATGGAATCTATGTACGCCTTGTGCCCTTGCGTCACCGCCCATGTCTTAACGTTGTTTTTACATTCTTGTGGGCAGATGATCGAGATTCTAGTGGCCTGGCGCCGGGTGAGGCCGTGATCTATCAGAGCGGCGAGGCCGCAGATGGCGTATGGGACGTGCTCTAGTGTTTCGTGTACGAGGTTGAAGAGCTCCTTGAGCTCCTCGCGGGTCATGTTGGTTTCCAACCATTGTGAGCCCGAATCCCTAGTGGGTCGACCTTGCGCCCGGATGCGCGGACGCGGTTCTAACTGGTCCGGCGTCGATGTCGTAGTAAGACCTGTTGTGCGGTGTGGCCTGTGAGAATGTGACTGCGGGTGGTTAGCGGCATCTAAAACCTTTCCGGGTCGGGGTCCCGAATTCTGTTCGGCCATACTATAACCTCCTTTACGACCAGATGGCCTAGTAGGGCCTGGGCGATTCCAAGGGCGGAAGATCCCAAAGAAAGATTTGAATATACTAAAAAGATTTCGTGTCATCTGAACACGCAGGAGATTTTGTGACAAATCTCCAGAACTTTTCCGCTAAAAAACTTGGGCAAATTTTATACGCCTTTAGGAATGATATCATATTAATATGATAATTTAACTTAAACAGTGAGACTCGAAGACGCCTTGATTGTACGAGACAGCCCTTTGCTCTATGTCTAACACTGTCATTGTTCCATCGCCTGCGTTAAACAGCAAAAGTCTTTCACTGAAATACAGCTTTGTCGCACAATGCATTGTATATCGTGTTCAAAACGCAGCTATGGCTACGAATCAATCGGTAGTACTAAATAGTGCATCAGCGGACAGTGTAGATAAACCTAACGCGACTAGTTGCCGTCGACAATAGGCTAGATATAATAACTTTATCTTCCCTAATCATCGGCGTAACGATTTAAACTTTAAAGAAACTGATGACAACGGGCGAGTCTTCCGGGGTCTTAAATAAACTTGTAAATATTTTAATGACACGCCCATTACCTTACCCTCAAGACGTAGAGGCCTTTTGGTGCTAGCTGAATCGGATTTAACAAACGAACCAAGGCTGCTATCGAGGCGAAAGAAAAGGGTTTCGACTGTTGATATTTCGCTCAATTGTAGCTTTGGCCAAACTGCACAGCAAGAGATAGTCAGGTCAGATGTCGAGGGTATTAGCTTGAAAGCAAGTCATCATTGTCCGTAAGACCGGGTTCCGCTAGCCCATTCCAACGCCTATGATACATAACCACCGGCCTAAGGTCGTGATGTGATTACTCTAGCCCGTGCACACTCATAGCTCCTCATCGTCCTCATCCATGTGGTCGCCGTTCGCCTGGCCATTAGCCACAGCATCTCTTTTTGGCATTGTAGCCTCCTTGTCTATCATCTGCCGAGACACGGATACAATATTATCCTCAATCAGCTGTTGGCCAACGTCTTCCAAGTGCTTCTTCGGGTCGAGTTTGCCAACGTAGCGAGTCTTGAGTTGGTCCTTAGTCAACTCAGTCTCTTCCTTGACTCTCTTCTCGTATCCATCGGCCAGTGTGACTAGTCTCTTGAACCGATCTTTATTACGCTCGCCTTCGTGACGGAAGTCTTCCATCTGCAAAGCCTCGGTCCATACGTGTTTATGGAGGTTCATGAGCATGTTCTCTTCTAAGGCGGTCTTCCTATAATTGATTCCGATCGAGTAGTAATGTCGGTTGAGGCCGTGGATGAGAGCTTGTATGGAAGGTTTGTTGAGATGACCTAAGTTAGATGTGCTCTGTCTGGGCTCTTGCCCTAGCATCAGAGACTGTGGGTTAATGAGTCGGAAGGCGTCGATCACCACCTTGCCCTTGACAGACTGTATAGGATCGACAACAACGGCGACCGCGCGGGGGGTCAATTGCTCAAAGGACTGTTGGGTGTTGATATCAACCGACGAGAGCCAACAACCGAAGCCAGGGTGGGAATGGTACCAGCCGACTACTGATTCGGGCCTGAATATACCAGTCAGAATATGATTAACCCGTGCCCGTGTAGAAAGAGCCCTCCCTTACCTTCCGGTCTGTGTTAACATATCCATCATCTTCTGCTGGAAAACAGGGTCCACAGCCTCGACACTGACACCAGTACCGCTTTGAGGCATCGCAAACACATCCACCACGCGGACTGTGAAATCGTCGACGAATTCGCCCAACATCAGACCCATGACCTCCATGGGGACGCCAGCTCGACCATGCCGTAACATCTTCAACAGGGCTAGGGAAGAGATGTAGACCGTCTCCGAATTATCGATGAGGTTCTGGTTGTCCTGTTCACACTCGCACGTCAGTTCGCTAGTTCATAGCACGGCCGGACTCTCGCCACTGGCTCTCGAGCTCCATATCGAGGGTGAGGGGATGTCGCGTACCGATCCGGGAGCTGCGCCGAGGCCACCCATGCCTGAGGCACCCGCGAGCATGCGGTTTAACCGGTCCATGTTGACAGATGGGTGGGATATCTTCTGGGTATCGAAGGTCGCAATATGTCGAGCTATAAGCGCTAGTAGAGGTGCTAGAAGGGGTGGTTATATAGGACGTTTTGTGCGGGAAACGAGAATGAATTGTAAGTAGGCAGGGAGGACTGTCTGTTTTTGATCTGAAGCTTGTGTGGTGAGGCAGATAATGTAAACCGTTAGGAAAGTGTAATCAGCTATGCTGCCCACCTAGGTAAGTACCTACTTTATGTGGAGGGAGCTTGACGTGACGAAACCCAGATCTGCCTGCAGGCGGGAACCAGAGATTCGGCTTACTTAATAGACGCCTCTAAAGTACCAAGGTACAGAGTAGGTAGCTTAGCGGGGATACATGTAATTATCCCCCTCTCAATTCTTGCCTACTTGCAATTATAGTATATTATCTATGTATGCAGACTAGGTACACAGGTAGATGTACCTTTCTTATCTTATCGCTAGACTACCTAATCCTGGTCATATTTTTCTATTGCGACAGTGTAGCTCAGTATTTCCGAACTACTTTCAAGCTGTGATCCTACAGCTCGACGTTACGGTCTTGCGGACATTGGGATCCTTTCGCACTGCGTCTGGCCGCCATGGACGTCCTCAAAATTCTGTCCCGTGGAGCCAAGAAGTCTTCCAACAAACCCCTCGAATTCAAGCCCGCTCCCAAAGTCCAAAATCCCCAGCTATACCACGACAAGGGAGTGAAGCGGAAGAGAAACGAGGAAGAAGATCAATTTGGTCGAGAGCGGGACGACGTCGAGGATCCCTTGCTCGACTTCTTTGCCAACCGAGAATCCAAGGAACTCAAGCCTGCTGCGCAACCAAAGGCGATTCTAGAATCACCCAACGCGAAATCTAAACCTGAGCCTTCGCTTCTCGACGAAGACGAGGTACGGCAAATCCTACGATCGCATCGCCTCAAGTTTACCATACTCTCGAACCACGAAGATCAGAGGGCCAAGATTACAAAATCAAAGAAAAAGAAGAAGGAAGCGTCCAAAGTCAAAGCAAAGGATGCGAAAAAGTCCCTGTTTCCCCAGCCCTTGGTCTCCTTCACACAGCTGCGGACTACATGGAAATTATCGCCCCGATTAGAAGAGAACTTGTCACACCAAGGATATCGGATCCCAACAGAGGTGCAGCTAGGATCTCTTCCCCTTCTAATTCAGCCTGAGAAAGCAGTGCCTGCCACAGCAGCCTCCGAGTTACGCATCGAACCGGGCGATGGCATTCATTTTGTTGCTGTGGCCCCTACGGGAAGTGGAAAGACCTTGGCGTTTTTGATCCCAGCCATCAACGACGTGCTACGGCGAAGGGCCGAGGTCACAAAAGACCGCGTTCTAGAAACAATTGTCGTTGTTCCTACAAGAGAGCTAGCTGAGCAAATTGCCAATGAGGGGCGAAAACTCACAAAAAACACCGGGGTTAAGATTGTAATGATGAAGAAGGGGATGAAAATCGCAGCCGAAGGCCAGGCAAAAGTTAATGATGATATCGATGAGTCAAGCTCGGAAAGCGACGACAACAAGAGCGCCGACGAGAGTGACCTTGGTGAAAACGATGAATCAAAGCAAACAGCTCTCACGAAAGCCGATATTCTTATTACAACACCTCTCTTGCTAGGGAACTTTCTAAGGTCTAGAACCCTACCAACCGTCCGATCGTTAATCCTAGACGAGGGAGACGTTCTTCTCGAGCAGCGATTTCTAGAACAAACACTACAAATATGGTCCGCCTGTGTTAATCCTTCTCTGCGATTGAGATGCTTTTCTGCCACTGTGGGCGCGCACATTGAAGAGTTGATATCAAATCAGCTGAGTGCACGGGATTCTAGCGATCGTACTATTCCTCTTGTACGTCTTGTCGTGGGTTTGAAGGACACGGCTGTCCCGAGCATTAGCCATAAGCTAGTCTACTGCGCGACTGAACAAGGAAAACTATTCGCTTTGCGTCAAATACTGCATCCTCAATCGTCAAGTGCCTCCGTACCGCACATGAACCTTCCAATACTTGTATTCACACAAACAATCGAACGTGCTACAGCCCTACATAGCGAACTAAAGTTTGACTTCCCAGTCGAAGCTGGTGGGCCATCGCGTATCGCTGCGCTTCATTCTTCCCTCTCCGACTCTGCGCGTTCGGATATCGTCCGAAGGTTTAGGTCCGGCGAGATCTGGGCGCTGGTAACCACCGATATCCTCATGAGAGGCTTAGACTTCAGGGGTGTGTCCGGGGTTGTAAACTACGACGTTCCCGCTTCAGCTGCGGCATATGTTCATCGCGTTGGGCGAACTGGCCGAGCAGGAGAGCAAGGGATTGCCTGTACGTTCTATACGAACGATGACGTCGCATATCTCAAAACTATTGCCAACGTCATCTCCCAAAGCGAGAAGCAAGCTGGCAATACCGGTGAAAAGGGCGTACCTAAATGGCTTCTCGATTCGCTACCCAAAATCAGCAAAGAAGAAAAGAAGAAACTTAAGCAACATGGGATTGAGTCGCGCCGTGGAAACGCGACTAAGATCACCACAAAGAGTGCGTGGGAAAGGCGGAAGGAGAACAACAAACGTGAAGCCATCGCCAGTAGCAAAAAGCGAAAGTTACAGGGACTTCATGATGATACCCAAGAACAAAATAGCGAAGACGACGAGTGGGGCGGCCTCGACGATTAAGTTAGTACGGTCAATAAAGAATAGCTCAAGCTCTAATGCAGCGCTATCCTCCTTGAAACTGGCATTTGCTGTGAGGTGCCTTAACCCATTTTCTTAGACCCACCCATATCCCGAGACTATGGATCAAGTGCCACGATCTAGTATACCTAGTTAGAATATGACGCTGACGTAAATGTCCGTTATATAACGAGACAATCTCTCATACATAATGAAACTACCGTGGGAATAGGAAAACACTCTGGCCAATACCGACGTTCATCGTGACTGATGCTAATCAACGTTGCGGCAAGATGGCCGTTGACGGCCAACACCCCACCCTGTCAGGGGCCATGTGCTAGTGCTCCGCACCAACAAGAATTATTCCTCAATATATAATATCACTCTCGCAGGCATACCGATCAGAGAACAATAAAACTTGATCAGGGTACAGCGTCTGGGTGTAACTGAGCAGGAGGCTAATAGGGGAGCGTTGGGTCGACTCTCTCAATGTATAACTTCGAGTTCACAACACCAAAATTAGCTCTACTTATTCTAAACTTCCGTGCTAGGTGAAGTATAAATTATCACGTGATAATTCAACCTTGCCCCTTGCTATTTGTTACGTACCCGAATAAGAGCTGCGATCCACATTTGAACCATAACGACATAAGTCGGTATGACTCATCTAATATCTCCTAACCCAGTAGGTTGATTAGTTAAGAATAAGTAGTAACTGAACACGTAGTACTGCTTATTTTCACCTTGTGTTGCGACTCAAACATGAGACTGGCATAAGAAATAAAGATACTATCTGTCATCTGATTATTCATTATGGCTGTAGACGATAGTGGCAGGGAACTAACTAGCAATGCTCCTCCACTGTACCTAATCCCATGGGATCCCGACTCACAAGAGCATGTTGATCGTTTGAGACTACAGCGAATTGCATGTGGGTGGAAGGTTGAGCAAGTAGAAATATGGCGGGATCCCCAGAGAAAAGGGGAAATCGGTCTCCATTGGGTGGTAAGTTCTCGAACACAATCTACCCGGTGCCTAGAGCCGAAAGTGTGCAACTCAGCAGTTGACAACTATAACTATTATCTTCGTTCACTCATCGTCTATACCATGCCCTGAAACCAACCGATATCTCGTATCTCATAGATTGTAACGCGATATGTGTCACGTTCTAATAGATAATAGGTTCTTCATCCGGATCATCCCGAAACTCTCTCGCGACTCGAGAAGCACTTTGGTGCCTATCCCAACGAAGTTGAGGCTCTCCAAGACACTTGCACGATGATTCTAGGTCGGCCCCATAAGCCTAACCCTCTTATTCCATCCTTCTTCCCTGTTGGTCATATAGCGCTTGATTCGGTCACTTCTGTACCTGAACTAGGGACAAGTCTCTCCGACGGCATATTGTCGCTCATGAACTTCTATATCTCAAAATCACTGCAGAGCCTCGGGCTCGGCGGGGTTGCATTGAGCTATTGCGAAAAGTGAGTGATCCAGCTCGTGCGAGAACCCGGCATGCTGACGTTCCATTAGAATGGCAAAGGAGGAGTTCGGCGCCAAGGCCATCACATTGGAGACGATTTCGAACCACGAATGTCGAGCGGACAGCCCACGGCTAATTGCTATGAAGCGACCGCCACCAAAGGTAGGTGAGCACTTTGTTAGGGCTTTTTGCATCTGACTGACGATCGATCTCAAGGTCACTAACCAAGATTGGTATTCGCGACGTGGCTATAGGGTTTATGGCTCGAAAGAAGTTGCTTGGTTTGATATCGATGAAACTGGTAAAGAATGGGGTATTGGGTCTGTGTTTCTACGCAAAGACCTAATATGAAAGAGTGAGATCACTTCCTAGAACACATCAGATTTTATAAGAAGCGGTACAAGCTTAAAACCACTTAATCAGTTGCCTTTTTCTTAATGGGAAGTGTGTAGCAAAGGTGAGAATAAATAGATGTACCTGTAGTTGGTTGGAACAGCTAATCCAAGTGAGGTAATTGCTAGAGTAGAAGGTTGTGGCTTTGGCCATTCTAGATATAGTAATTGCCGCTGACTAGAGACCGAAACCTTACACCTAGTAACTAAATATTTAAAAACAACCTATCACTTTTAAAGATGTCTGCTCCGCTACTTATCATTTACCTATATCATTTGCCCGAGTATGTTTTCGCTTAAAAGAGCTTAGCTTTGTCATACAATGAGATTGTACGAGGAAAGATCATAGGGGATGAACGAGTTCGATTTCCCTAGCAACCTTGCGGAGTATTTATTATTGTAACCACTCCCCAAGGTATAAAAAACTACCTAAAACTTCTCTATTTTATAAATCCTACTTGCTCATCTAAAGTATCGAGATGGCTGAGTCTCCATTGTTGCCTCCATGTCCAGGTCCAAAGCTTCACGCCTTCAAGCACCAGAACGCCAAAATTCAATGGGGCCCAAGGCTTGATGAGAACCGTGTAGGCATGTCAGGTACAGAAGGCTTCGTATTTAGCGTCAAGATCAAATCCAAAACATACGCTTTGAAAGTTGTAAGTTAAATTTTATACAGCCACCCTATAGCTCTCGAACGTACTAGATAATAACACCCAAGGCGTAAATAGTTCAGATTTTTCGACCCCGAAGATGATCGCCTCTTCTGGGAATCCTATCTAGGCGACTCATATCCTAAAGAAAAGGCCCTTTTATATACTGATCCTTTCTATGCCGAGTGTCGTGCCTTTGGTAGAATCCAGCAGGCTTATAACAACCGGGAGATCCACCACAAGCAAGTCCTTGCAGTGAAATGCCACGGATATATGTTCCTTAGCAAACAGGATCAACTGAAGCTCGAAAAAAGAGGTTGCGATTTTGGAGCAGAGTTCCTCGATGACAAGCTTCTTCGAGCTTCAGGAGGCGATGGTCGCGTACGAGCCATCGTGAAAGATCTCGAACCCGATACTGGGCCTCTGGATGCAAAGAATATTCGGACCGCATTTGCTCGCGTTCGTGCCCTGAACGAGCTTGGGATATACAATCGAGATATACGTGCACAGAACTTTGTAAACTGTCGGCTTGTCGACTTTGGTCTGGCTTGGACTGAACCACATGAAATTCTCTCTGCCTTAGGCGAGCGCGGGATCGAGGAAGAGAAGGTGGACTACAGAGTCACGTTTGATCAGATGATTGCGACCGAAAAGATCAAGACGAGGCTCAAGGTGTTTTCCTTCTCGGAATATGACAAGAGATTACGTGTTCGGGACAAAACACACACTAACGGACTCGTACCTTCATCATCATAGTATCGCCCCAATAACCAGTCCCGCTATGTACCACTTTTATACGTTGAAAGGTCATGTAGCTAGCTTGCATGATGATGTTGGTGGTTGAGCTACATATATATGACCTCCTGGTCCCCCTGAAGGACCTAGATAGCCAGAAATCAATTGATCTTCATCTTGGGCTCCGTGTTACGCTCTTCTTCCTCGCTGTAGCAGGCTTCCTATTCACTTCGAGATTGAACCCCCTGACACAAATGTGCAGTGCTGCTGGCAGTCCGGTAGCTCATGTGGTCTACACTGCCTAATTATATGAAATAGGCGATATATTGTACTAAAACAGGTGGCTCTAAGAACTTAGATTGAATAGTGAAGTAAGGAAAAAAATGGGAACTAGTTACATAGGAAACCTTATTGTTTATAAAGTATTTCTTTTTTCACCTGCGAGTTCTTACTCGTCCCGCTCCGATCACTTCTAGTTACGACTCCTCTGATCCTCCTGAGCCATTTTCCCATGCTGCTCGTAGGTCCTGGCAGCGTGAATCCGCCAAGTTCATTACGTGACCTGCTCTAGTGTCTTATCCGTGGCTGTGGCATGTCTCCTGGTCCAGCCCCGTGCTTTGACATTGGCTCTCTGTCTGCTGAAGTTTGACGTGGTGCCTGACTATAGAGTGTTTATCTCAATCTTCTCACCCAAGACGGCGGTACGAGTCTGACTCCTGTCGAGAAACCGTTCTTCGTCCGCAGCAACCGCGGCCGCAATGTCAGGTTGCTGGACGTATTCGTAAAAGGCCTGGAAAGCTTCGGCATCCTTGAAGTCTATGGTCACGACAACGTCGTAGTCGAAGTCAGCCTGCGTGCCGAGGAAAACACTGGCGGGGGTTGAAGGGTTCCGAGGCGTGTTACTGTCACTTGGCGCCGTGGTGCGATGGAGGTATCGTTGGGTGTGTAGAACCGAGAAGCGAGATCCGACAAGGTTACGGTATAGGGGCAGATGGGAGTTGTTATAGTAGTCCTTGAACTGCTCTGGAGTTGTCCCGGGCTTGCGAGATAGGAAGACGAGGAGAGAATACGCCATGGCGCTTTATTTAGTCTGGGCAGATGGTTAATAGGTATTGGGAATGGAGGAATTATGATAAGTAAGCGTGCAGCGTAGTGGTCATCAGTAGACTGAACGCGGTGAACAATCCTCTATGGGAGATATAATGCGATCCCGTAAATGAATGCTTTATATATCTAGATTGGCATTTCGTACTTATAACACAATCGGATTTCCGCCCGAATTAATGGAAACCCGCCAGGCTGAGGGCAAGTCATCTGTCTTATTCTTGTGTATAGACGCGTCTCGAATTATCTAGAAGGTTCGCGATGCCTCTAGATGTAAGCGAGTACTCACTTACCTACTCACTTACCATCTACATTTACATCCTTCGAGGTGAAGAACTCACGGCTATTGTCACTAAAGCTTACCTCAATCTAACTAGGTAGATAGCTGGTCCCTAGATAGAGGGTTTGCATTTTAGCAACCAGAGGTGCGTTCTGCACGGCCACTAATTGCTGGACAAAGGACACATATAGATATTTCCACAGCCGCCATGTGTCGTTCAGCGGCATGTAGGAAATTCACTTAGTAAATGAGTCTACTAGTGTGATTCGTGGAGTCCGTGTAGCTCAGCTGAAGTTAGGCTTTTCGCCAGTTGGTGCTCAGCGACGAGTGAGTGAGAGTGATCTTATTACCGGGTTCTAACCCATAGCTTATGTATGTATTTTCAGGACAGCGCCCATCATGGTTGAGCTGTTGATGAAGTCATCCACAAGATACTGATCTAGGGAGTTAACTGAGAGCTGTAGGCAGCTACCTAGGTACGGAGTTGAGTCTCCGCACGTTGACGTGCTTATCTAGCGGGTATGATTATGCGGTTACGCAGGTTAGTGCCCCTCACCTAGCTAGGTAAGTATTTACTATGTAGGTATTCTGGCTCCCTAAAATTGGGGTAGGTCTGCTATAATGTGCATATAGTAGCCAGCTAGTACCCCTGTAGTCTAGCTAACCTAGCTATCTGCATCTAGATAAGGGTCCTATATCGCATCACGAATCCTGCCGACGCACGCACGCACGCCACGCTGCAACCTCTAATCCTAGCTTCGAGCTTCTCCAATTGACACCTCCCTCTCCCGCGCATGAGGGTGGTTGCTTACCTAGGTATTTAAGAGGCGGCGACTACGTGGCCAGCATGGTCTAGCAAGTATTCTACGCCCCGCGCTAGGCAATTGATTCTATTGAAATATGTCGGCTCTCGCGACCCGTCGAGTCTCGGCTGGGCCTCGCGCCCTAGCAGCAGCTCTGAGAGCCCAGAGCTGCCGTCGAGCAGTACCACCATGTGTCGCAAGCAGCCGAGCTCTGAGCGCTATTCGAGCCTACTCCTCAGATTCCTCAGATTCTCCAGATAAGAAGGAGAAGAAGTCGATCAGGACCACGTTCCAGGGCCAAATGATCGAAAGCATCACCTCTCGTATCGCCCGAGAAAGAGTAGAGCGCGCAAGATTTGCCCAGGAGAGAAAAGAATCAGTAAGCTCGAGAAGATGGGCAACAACCTTTGGTACGCCGATCTCTCTCTCTCTCTCTTTCTCTCTAGGTGATGAGCTATTCTCGACCCGAGCTAACCGCGCTCCCTCCTAGTCGTCCTCTTCGCCTCCGGTTTCTCGTACTTTCTAGGAACCAAATTCCCTCACGACCCGGACCCTGCCTCGACCCTGCCTCTCAATCTGACTCGTGAGCCCAAGCACAACAGCGGCAAGCCGAACCTAGAAGCCGCGTGGTTTGATTTTGCCGCCATCGTCGGGAAAGAAAATGTCAGCACCGTCGAGGATGATCTGCATCTGCATGCCAACTCGGATTGGTCGAGCTATCGCAATGAGGAGTCGCAGAAACCATTCATGGTCGTCTACCCTAAGTCTACCGAAGAAGTCAGCCAAATAATGAAGATCTGCCATACTCGTCGGATACCCGTGGTTGGATACAGCGGCGGCACCAGCTTGGAGGGGCATTTCACCCCTACTCGAGGTGGCATCTGCGTTGACTTTAGAAGGATGGACAAGATCATCCACCTACACAAAGACGATATGGATGTTGTTGTGCAGCCTGCCGTTGGTTGGGAATACCTCAACGAGGAACTCAGCAAGGACAATCTATTCTTCCCTCCAGATCCGGGCCCAGGAGCTCAAATTGGCGGCATGATTGGCACTGGATGCAGTGGTACGAACGCTTATCGATATGGAACAATGAGGGAATGGGTCCTCTCTGTTACTGTTGTTCTAGCAGACGGAACTGTAGTCAAGACGAGACAACGGCCACGGAAGAGCTCTGCGGGTTATGACTTGACCAAACTCTTTATTGGAAGCGAGGGAACCCTTGGTCTGGTCACCGAGGCTACTCTGAAGCTCACCACCAAACCCACGAATACAAGCGTTGCTGTCTGTAGCTTCGACACTATCCGGCAGGCAGCTGACTGCGTTTCCAAGGTTGTGGGCCAGGGCATACCTGTGGCAGCCGTCGAGATTCTGGATGATGAACAGATGAAATGCATCAATACAGCTGGTATGACTTCAAAGACTTGGAAAGAAGCTCCCACGCTCTTCTTTAAATTCTCTGGAACAGAACGGGGTGTCAAGGAGCAGATAAGTATCGTGAAAGACCTCGCCAAGCAGGCTGGCAGCGTTGCTTTTGAATTTGCCAAATCCCAACAAGAGCAAGCCGAGCTCTGGAGTGCCCGTAAAGAGGCGCTGTGGAGTACGCTAGCTGTTGCGAACCCAGGCGACAAGGTCTGGACCGGAGACGTAGCAGTACCCATGAGCAGACTGCCTCAGCTCATTGAGGAAACCAAGGACGATATGAAGAAAAGCGGCATGTACGGCACTATTGTCGGCCACGTTGGTGACGGGAACTTCCATAGTACGTGTCGAACTGAGTATCATCTCCGTCAAACAAACTAACGAACATAGTCATTCTCCTCTCGAATGAGAAACAGCGACAGGACGCCGAAGAATTAGTACATCGCATGGTTAAGAGGGCCGTGGAGCTAGAGGGGACTGTGACGGTATGTATTCCGATCCACGCCTCAGATCCCAATATTAACGCGAATCAGGGTGAGCACGGTGTTGGATTAGTCAAACGTGACTACCTGCCACACGAGCTCGGTGAGAGTACTGTGGACTTGATGAGAAAGGTTCGTTGTCTTCGACACCATACTTCACACAAATAAATAAACCCCACTAACAAGCTGCTTTCCATCAACAGATTAAACTAGCGCTTGATCCATATTGTCTACTCAACTGTGACAAGGTCATCCGGGTGCAACGACCGAAACCTGGCGAGATCGCGGAATGGTAAACCATATTACTTGACCGTATAAACCTAGATACCCCATCTTCTACCTTACCTTGTATATCACAATCATGATAGTCATGTACGTCATATAGCCATTGAACGAGACACAAGTTCCTTGTCACCCTCAGCCCAGCTTGAATGGTATATCATAAGATAACTATTGTAAGAATTCGAAAGAGCTTGATCTATAGTTCTCGCATGTTGCCTTATTCTAAAGTGTTGAATGAAAGACTGGCTTTGGTGGCCTCAATGATAAGGTCTAGCATATTGCGTGTCAAACAATCTCCACGACATCCGCCCTGCCTAATCACTTGTCTGCTCTCGGCTGGTCGTTTGCCCTTCTAATAAACCAACCAACTTCTCAGAGCACATAGTACGAGATGAAAACCGTCGCGCATGCTGATGTTATCACTCGCATCACGATCATGGACCCATCAACTGAAGGCCCCGACCCGGAAGACCAACCGAATATACTACCTCCGAGTGGAAGCCATATCGGTATCATATAGCCACTATTGCTGCTGCTCGAGCTACTGCTGCTGCTCGAACTGCTGCTACTCGAACTACTACCGCCGCCGTAGGAACCACTACCACGGGAACCCGCTGCACCCCCGCCTTTCTTGATCGAAATATCGCCTAATGGAAGCGTACCGTTAGTTTCAGCCGGTTCGTCGACTGTGTCGAGATTCTGGAATTGGGCTATCTCGTCAACATCTGGGTCGATCGTGGGTACGGCGCTGCCCACGGGTTCTGTCGGGCTTGCAATGTGTGAGGTGTTGGTTTGGGTAAGGTTTAAACGTGCGTCGACGGAGCCATGCGAGGCGGGAAGAACCGCTGGTAAGGCGCTGGACAAGGTGAGGGCGAGGAAGAGGAGACATAGTGAGGTTTTGAGATTGCGTGTCGGCATTGTGATGGCTGTTCGGACTTCCTACGCTGAAGAGTAGCAGATGTTGGATGAAGCTTGGTAAGGAAGTTCGGAGTGTAGTAGCATGGATTTTATAGAATATTGGGATATAAGTTTTCGCAAAATTTATGTGCTTTTTGCTAGGCACCAGCCAGTGAGTCAATAAAAAGATTGTTCATGTCTCGAAGCTTGTGACCCTGCGCCTGATTAGCAAGATTTGGTGGCGTTGACGAGTGAGTTGAATATTCAGAGCACAGAGAAGGGGCTAGAATGGAATTACACTTTCTCGAGAGGGGCTTGTGACTATGGCAGGACTACATATGTAGATGGTAGGTTCGTCCACGTAGCGTAGTTAAATTAGCTCGAATGTAAATTTAGCTTTTACAGAACTTCTCCCAGTTCGATACTGAGCGCGCAACTCCCCGTAGGGGGCTGTGGTTAAGTTTTTGTACGTCACACGATGAGCGCCCTCGACAAAGTATAACGTACACACTGTATAAGGTAGTCGCAGCCCAATGAACCCCATGAATAGCGAACGCGCCATAAGAAGAGTAAGACAGTAAATTAACAGAATAGGTATCGGATCGGTATACGCTCCTTCGACCGATAGTGTCGCTCACTACAAGAATGGGTTCGACTATTCGTATACAAAGCAGAAAGGAGACCCTCCGACGGTGTCGAGAAGCTGGCGGTACTTGAAAGATGTTCCCACCGGGCTAATATCTAGTACATCATCAAGCGTTCCGTTCCGACTCGGAGGCTGGTTCATCATCGTGATGGTCCCGGCCATAGTCTGTTAGAAGATTCCGAGGTTAGTGCAGGCTTAATTAACTCTAGGTCCAAGATCAACTTGCCTGTCGCTTGTCCCAGTCGAGATTCTGCCATAGGAAATACATGCGGTCTATCTGGCCGTGGTGCAAGTAGAAGACTGGCTCCAGGGGCGAGAAGTAAAAATCACCACCGGGGTCCCCAGCTGTAGATAATAGTCAGCATACACACTCTCGTATCTCTTTCTATCGTCTTTTACATGACACCCCCTTGTTTAGTGGGAGTTACAGTGAAAGCTTACCGATCGTGAAGTGACCACCCCCATGTACTGCCACCGACCACTTCCGCGCCGCAGGATAGCGGAAGTCCCCTTGGATATTCGCTTGGAATGTCTCGATATCCGGGCCCTCGAGAATCGTCTCCGTCGTATTCTTAATAGACGCGAAGGTCGCACACAGTGCAGTGTTGAGATCACGCTTCAGGCATCGCGGGTTCGGCGCAAGGGGGTCCTTAGCTGTGTTCGGGCCGAAGTTGACGGTGTAGTTCTTAAACGGCCCAGTTGTAACGCAGCCACCGCCCGAGCCACCGCCTGGGAATCCGAAGCCTCCGCCGAAGCCACCACCGAAGCCGCCGCCGCTACCTGGGCCAGTCTTGTTTACCTTGGCGCCGTTAGATCCCATTGACGTCTCGGAGCCGTCGAAGAGCGGCGACTTCTCGACACCGCCGGCATCGAGACCCCATTCCCAGTACGGGAATGCCCCGGTATACCCACACAGATCTCGGAGCTTCTGTTCGTATGTCCAGATGTAGAGGCGATGAAAGAGCAGAAAGTAAGCCTTGAGTTGTGTTAATTCCGCCATCTAGGGGGTATTTCTGATCAACATACTGAGTTGTGAACATATGGCGTTAGATGGTAATGAAGGACTCCAAAACTATCAAACATGGACCTTTCGGGATGAATTTCGTTAGATTGAGATAGCATAGTTATTCTAGACAAGGCCAGGGGCTTACTTTGGACCTGTCACGTTTGGGTAGACATTTGGTTTTTCCATAAGACATTCAACCGCCTTCACAAAGGAAGTTCTCTCAGGACCAGGTATGTTTCTCCTTTAAATAGTGGTCAGCGTTTTGATGTTAACAATCGTCACGCATATTCCGCTCACCATTCTTTGCGTACATGGACAGTATCCTTTGTACAAGTAGAATTTGATCCTTCCAGGCGTTTTAAAGCGTTATCGTAGGCTGTCTTGCTCATCTGTTGTAGAGCTTTGCCGGAGATAATGTCATCTTGGCTATAAGTCTGACCTAGCACCAGTCCTTGAAAGGACACGGCCAGTAAAGCGAACGGTAGAAACCTCATGATGAAAAACATCGTGTGAAATCAATGTCTTCCCTAGCAACCCCTAGAAGACAGAGACCCAGCATTAAAACTCTGGGCACCGTATGCATATTTATGAGTGACTAGGGGTGGCCATCCCCCTGCCAGGCCAAGCCCCTTTCTTCATGTAGATGTAACGAGTCCGTGAGACGGCAGTGTATGAAAACCTATAATATGGGGAACGGCATAGGAGAGACATGTGGCGTGGTCCGAGTGAGTCTTAAGCTTACGTAGGGCCTTAATATGAAATAGGGCAAATGGATAAGCCTTACCTCGGGAGTTGAAGCCTCAGCTTTGCATCTTAGGCTAGGGAGAGTTCAATTGGCTGTCTACGCTGATCGTACTTGTTTCGAGAAACAAGAAAAGAACTTCCATATTTGCCGGAAGCATATGAGAACCCATGAACGAGCTGGTTTGGGCTAAATTGACAGTAAACCGGACACCTGATTGGAGAGAGGGAATGCGGAGCTACCTATTTTAGCAGACCTTAAATTCTCCCGAAATAATAATATCGGCCAGCAAAACAGAGTGTCGGGTCGTATCTTGGCAGCCAAGCATCGTATATACCGGATATTAGGTCGGCCCGCTAGAACTACAGTGATTCGCATAGCACAGACTAAACTCAGGTGATCAATTGGGAAAGCAAATACGGCAAATAAGAGGTTGCATTTATGACGTTGTTGCTCGTGTTACTACATTTAGTTAATAATAAAAATCAGCTTATGCGGCAGTTGTAGTTCGCTAGGATATGACATGACTTTTAGATGCATACTAAAGTATCGTACATGTCCAAAACTTCAAACGTGGGCAATCCGCTGTGGTAGCGAGCTCCCATTTCGTGGTAGAAGTGTCTTCTGTTTTCTATCCACCTCGGCAATTAGATTAATCCTTAGAGTCATTCATCCCATACTAGGTTGTCATTTATAATTCTCATATTGTATTACTACAGTTTACGGCTAGATCAAGTATTTTATAATATCATTTTTGTTAGAATGAGCAGAAACATAATCATTGCTAGAAAATACGGTAGAAATCAGGCTGTTAATATTAGACGTTGGCCACAGTTCGTAGTATCGTGTTTACGAGATTCCGCCGTAAATCCTTTTTTCTAGTGCGATTGGGCAAGATTTTGGGAGTTACTCTCAGGACTTACCTCGCTGTACCCCCTTCGCGATGATATGAGCTTGAAAATAATGCTGAAGAACGAGTTTTCATCCACGAGTTTCTGAACATGATATTTCGCAACATCTTTGAAAGGCGCGCGAGCCTTATTCAAATCCATTGCCTTGAGTTGGAAATACATGAGAGCGTGGAAGAAAACCCAGCAGACATCATCTTCTCTATTATCTGCTGCGGCATCACGGAGCCACTGCATCATCCGGGTTTTTCTGCCAACAGGTATTTCTAACTGGCTTAGCATAAAGATTAGAAATCGGGCGTAATGGAATTCGGGGATACTATCGTTGGGAAACGGGCGATGTACGGGCCCTGTCCAATACTGATCACGCCGATGCTCGTGTACCAGCGCCATGGTAGCAGTCCAATCGGCGACAGGAAGCCCCCACTTGTCGCCTGTATATTCGGAAAGGAATTCCTTTAGAGGATAGGTGATTTCAGGAGTGGTGAACACGGACTGGGCGAGCCAGCGAGCCAAAACATTTTGGTTAGAGTTGGGCCCGAATCCGAAAAGCGGTGCTAGCTCGGCAGCTACGAGATCGACATTATCGGGTTTATGGTTGAAAATGCATCTCACGAACTTGGCGGCTTCAGCTGGATTGTCCTTTACTGGCTTGAATACCCATGTTGCAGCACTTGCCGGAGAAGCTTGGGCTATAGGTTTATTCTGTTCGGACATTCTGGTAGAACGTGGGATACAAATGAATCGAATCATGTAATACGTGGCAATTCTTAGGCAGCTAGAACCAGAATAGAGACTCACAATTATATCCTTGATAGATTTTATCAACTCTTTTGGGCATAAGCTTGAGCTACGGATAGCTAGCCTTCATATAGTTTTGGCACCAAGTAGCAACACCTTTGTTTCAATTTGGACTTCTTTTACCCCGTGAAACCGCTGTATCGTAAACATGCCCTTTGATAAAGATCGAGATATCGTAACCTTTGTCTCTTCTTACGGGGCGTAAACAGGGTTGCTTAATTACCATAGTCATCTATAACCCTTGCCTCTAGCGAAAGCTTATCAGTAGTTTTACTATCACAGCGTTTTAGATGAGCATTTTAGGGCCTCTTCTTACAGCCTTATTAGGGGTATCAGAGTTTTTCTTTTATGCTTAAACACAGTTCTATGACAGCAATTACCCCTTAATGATCCCAAACCTATTGAATTTAAGGTAGAAGGTACCGAGTGCGATCCTCATAGTCTCATCGACTCCGGCTAATACTGCAAGCGTTTCCTCCTCTCATAGTGAATTATCCGGTAAGCCCCAGGGAAATTCCCCATATACCCTTCAGCTACTGAAGAACTTCGAGGTGGTGCGAAGGGCAAATCATTTCTCCTTTGAGTCGGGGTCGGAGTCAGAGTCAGAGCCGGATTCATTCTCCAAGTTCCCCATGATGTCTCGCATATTGGAAAGTACATATGCTGGGCGTGTTACTGGTAAGCTCAATAGTATTTCTTATCAAAGAATTAAATACTACTGTGTCACGGAACGCAACTGCAACGATAACCACGACATTGCCAAAAGTAGAACGTTGTCAAGGTGGGAACCTTGACCGTTTGCAGGTCTTGTATATGGGACCGTGACACACTGCGTTTACGGAGTAAGTCATTTGCCCAGACAATGTATGTATGGTAGGAAATATTAGAACTTACAGTGCATTACGGACGCATTGGAGAGATCAGCTGAAGCCAACTTCCCAACGATAGAATCACGGACGACTTAGAAATCATTATATTCCAACAATTGCAACGCCTCATTTGGTTATATCATTGAAAATTTGGAGACAGGGGTGATCACGCCATGGTCTATCGCCTTATTGAGGTCGTCATTAGGTCCGACCATCTATTTGAACACCGGCGAACCCCAACTGGTCAAGGAGTGTTAATATCGTTAACTAGAAAATGGCGATTAAATTAGGATCCTTGGCAGTCACATGCTCAGCCGTCGGGAGCTTACACAATTCCGACAAGGTTATAATAGAAAATTGGTTAGACAGAAACTGTGACACAGGGTAGAAAGAAAATATTATTTGTGACAGTATAAGTGGGTCTAGTAGAGCGAGCCCAAAAAGTCGGGTTATAAGATCTACTTAAGTGAGCTTACTTAATAAAAAAGCCTAAAAAAAAGCTTTTGCAAAAGTTTTTTTACTATTTACAATATTATTTGTTAAAATTATTATTTATTATAAATATTTATTATTATAAACAAATAAAAGCAATTACAAAATTAAAACTTAAAAACAAAATATTAAGTTTAAAATTAATATTTATTAAAAATATATATATATATATAAAGTTTAAAAAATAAAAAGTTAAAATAATTAAAATATTTAAACAAACTTTATTATAATATATTTTTTAAAATTGTTTTAATTATATTAGTTTAATTTTATTTGTTAAATTTAATTATATTTTAATATATAATAATTATAAGTTTAATTTATTTATTAAATTAATATTTTTTTTAATAAACAATTTTAATTTTTATTGTTATAAATGTTTTTATTTTATTTTATTTTTATATTATTTTAAAAATTTTTATTTATTTTTAATATATTTTTTTTTATATTTTTATTATATTTTTTAAAAAAATTAAAAAAAATATTAAAACAATTTTAAAAACTAGTTATAACTAGTTAAAATAATATAACAAATTTAAATTTTAAACTATAATATAAAATATTTAAAATTATATTAATTTAAATAATATTATATTTATATTTAAAATTAAAGTTAAATTAAAATTTTTTATTTATAAAAATATTAAATAAGCTTTTTTATAAAAACGAATTAATTAATATAAAAAAAATTTTAAAATATAAAAAGCTTAAAATAATAATAATTTTATAAAAAATATTATATTATTAGTTTTTAAAAAAATATAATTATTAATAATTAATATTATTATAAAATTTAATAAATTTATTAAAACTTATATTAATAAAATATTAAAATATATAATTAATATTATTTAATATATTAATTTAT
>MU378336.1:0-46588 GCA_022495175.1 Hypoxylon argillaceum | reverse complement strand
TTTATTTATTTATTTATTTATTTATTTATTTATTTATTTATTTATTTATTTATTTATTTATTTATTTATTTATTTATTTATTTATTTATTTATTTTTGCCTTCTTGTTTCTCAAGTTTCGGGATAGGTATAGAATATGATAAGCCGCCAAAAGAGATAGATCCAAGTTTGTCCTTCCTCTAAGGATCAAAATGCAAGGGCCGTAGGGCCACGATACGCTCAGCACTATCCACGTTACTAGTGCCGTAAGTAAGGGGAGAGAGGGCAAGAAAAATAAATTAAAAAGGGCTACCTACCTATTCTACGGGGGGCCAGGCGCGCGGCTGTCGCGCCAAGCGAGCGCACACTTTAGGGGGCATGTGTGAGACCTATGCACATTACCTATTCTATATTCTGTTTGCGTACCTATAGGCTACGATAGGTACCTAGGTAGGATAGGATATGTAGGTCTTGCGTCCCCCTTTCTTTAGCAAGCCCCTGATCCTGCTGGAATGCGTCACTGCAAGATACTGCAGGAACAGTATGTAGCGTACCTGACGTATATATATATGTATATATATGTCTAGGTAGATACTTAGTCGACCACTTTCATCCCCGATGAGAGCCTCCCGCATTCGCATCCTTCTATCTACATAGTACGTACGGTACCGACCGCTGTTGCTGCCGAGGGCCGAGAGCGGCAGGTGAGACGAACAGGAATCTATGTATGTACGCTGCAGAGTGTAAACCATCCAAATAGACTAGCTGGATAGCGTACATACATATATACATATGTAAATACCTGTCTGAAAGACCGATATAGGTACGCTAGACGTTGTCAGCTGGAATGCCAGGCTTGATTGGCCTGGGCAGACATTGGCACGTAAGGCGACGATCATGTGATGGACGGCTTATTGGAGCAGGTATACAGAATACTTGGAAATATATATGTAGGTCTTGGTGGTGACGGCCCAGTGACCATTTACGTCGTCGCACGTATGTGAGTGTCGTTGCACCTTCATTCCGTCTTCTATCAACATCGATCGATTTGTTGGGCATCGGGGGCAACGGGGGGTTTTTCCAAGACCAGAAAACCTCGACTAGGGTGATATTAGTGGCAAGAGTATTGAGTCTTGTCCGATTGTGCGACGAGGTCTTACATAGCTTCTCGTGACGCTTGGATACGAGGACGGTATGCTAGGTATACCTACACGTATGCTACCTGCATCTACGGCGTACGCTGTACCTGAGTATCCTAATGCGGTGCTGGCGTGACGACGAAGCAGCAAAGACAAGAAAGCTAGCAGTATGACAATGCCGACCGCTGTCCCGGTTGGAGCAACGTACCCACCCTCCTAGATAGATACGCACAAAGCATTTCCAGTGTTTCCGGAGAATGACTGCAAAGTTGAATCTGCCCGGGCGCGTTCAATGTTGAGTAGATTGAGTAGGTATCTAGACACTCGGTGCCAACCTAAGCATTTAGGTCAGGTCCCTAGGTCCCTGCGGTAGGTCGGTCATATGCACTTATAGTGGTGGAAGGTATACAGAGTAGTGGCCGCGAGTCTAGAACTTCGTGGTCTCCGATGAGGACGCGGTACATACATCCTAGGTAGAGCCGCAGTGGAGAGTTTAGGTAGTGGAGATAGGGGGTTTGCAAGGGATTCGCACTACCTATATGTACCTAGGTAGGTTTAGGACCTACCTAAGTTCCCAGGAGGGAGTCACTTATGTACCTAAAGGTGCTCCTAGCCGGAGGTTTATAGCTACAATTTAGGTACGCAGTACACCTACCTACTCCTCTTATGCATACACGTTTATGCGTGTGTAGATGCGTGTCTTATGATTCAAACGTTGCGTCTCATCTCGCATGGTCTACCCTGCTCATGAGTATCTATAGGCAATGCATTGCATTCTACATACGTACTGCGTAGCTGTGCTGCTAGGTACTTAGGTATTCGTTTTGCTGGTTGGTCTGGACCCGAACTGCCTTCTGGGGGTTTGGAATTTCCTACAATACACGATATAGAATCCCAAAACTACAGGTCCATGAGCCGCATTGAGTGGATAGATGTCTAGAATAGGTACCTATTCAGAATACGAATATGGACCACTCTACGCACCTACCTACCGCCGATGTAGTAATACAGCTATGCGAGTGGGCAATATAGAAGACCATCGGTTTAAATAGCACGCAGTAGCTAAGGTAAGTTATACTTGTATGTAGGTAGGTTGTTGCTGTCTGCCTGAATGAAAAGGGAAACGAATGCATTCTAGACATCGCGGTAGATGCTCTTTGTCGAGAGCTGGCGAAAGCGGGAATCCGAGAAATCTTGTCAATTCGTCGCCTACCGTCGCCCTTCGATGGCGCGCCTTTTGTCTGATCAGCAAGCATTGGTTGTATGAGAATCAAATAGCTAGGAAACAAGGCAATTTATGCCAGTACCTAGATAGTGGGGCAACTCGAGAATAGGTAAATGCAGCTGTTTGACAGTCGGCCCACCCTGACATGTACTTCCCTACCGCCGCCTGTAGTGAGTTCTGTACTGTAGATCTGTAGACCAGGTATGTAGATAGGAGGTAAGTAGGCGGCCAGCTACCTAAGCCTTGGAATCGTTCCAGGTAGGTGCCTTGCTCTGTAGCTGCCCAACTGTGCCACCTACGGCGCCCCAGGCAACTTCATCCACCAGCGGGCCCCCCAATCGGCAGCGCCCAAGCGGCCTACCGGTTCTTTACCTGCCGCACCTGGCAAGCAAACCCTATAGACAACAGGTAGGTCCCTAGGCAACCTGCAAGTACCTAGTGCACAACGAAGCAACCTGTGGAGTCAACGTTGACCGCTGTTGTTTGCCCCCTTCCGCTCGTCCCAATTCCAAGCACCAACCAACCACCGAGCACCAACCAGTGGCGCTGCCTGACTTTCCTTTCCCCTACCAAACCTACCAAACCTACCTTAGTCTTCCCTCTCTCTCCTCCCTCCCGTCTCTTCCCTCTAACCTACCTACAACCCACACGCACACGGATACACACATCAATCTTCATTCTACGAGGGTGTCTGAAGGGCGACATCCCAAAGCGTCACGCCTTTCGCTCTTCTGGTCTCCCCGTCTATTCACTTTGATTTCTTTTCCTGTGCTGTTACTTTGCACTTTTCCCGTCTCGAAACTTAATCCGTCCACGAGCCCGCATCTGCATCGGCCGACGACAACACCGACGACGCAAACTCTACCGTCTTTTGGGTAAGAAGAGCCTTGAACCAACCCCCGCCTCCCTTCCTCCCATCTCAATCACCATTTGTAGCTGTAATCCGTTTTTCGTCACACGGCCCAACAGCCACCGCTATTCCTCTTTGTCCATTGTGATATAGCTTTCTTATTGTCACTATTGTTCATCTACTGTTGTATTATCCACGCATTCTGCTCTTCCCGGCTATCGTTTATCTGCCTTTGTCAAGGCTGTACGTCCCCCCCCTGGGCTGCTAAAGCATCTTTATGCCGGCCTACGCTAGGTCTATTTTGCTCGCTTGTCATCTTGCGCCCTGCAATCGACAATACACTTTCTCACTTTCTAACTTTTAACGCCTCTATTTGTCTCGTTCCTTCTACCCCATCCCCGTCTTCCAGCCTCGAATTACCTATATATTCTACCTATACCAATCTACCCTAGCTCGTCTCGCATTAACCACGACACCATAGATTGTTCGGCCCCATTTAATATCGTCCTTCAACCGACGCCCCGCCGGTTTCAATCGTCGAACTCGAAAACTCATCACTCCCACCAACTCCAAATACTCACCTAGATCAGGCCAGCTCTTTAGCTCCACCCGTTGTTACGATGACTACCATGGTATGTTTGTTCCTTGATTCCTCCCGTCTTCCTTTTGTGGACCAGGAGAAGCCACCCGGCCAGTTCTCAATAATAGCATCTGCAGCCTTAAATCTAAGAATGTGCTGACGCAAGTTACCCAGGATCTTCGCGTCGGTAACAAGTACCGTATCGGTCGGAAGATTGGCTCCGGTTCTTTCGGTGACATCTATCTTGGAACCAACATTATCTCCGGCGAAGAGATTGCCATCAAGCTGGAGTCGGTCAAGGCCAAGCACCCTCAGCTTGAATATGAAGCACGCGTTTATAAATCCCTCGCCGGCGGTGTCGGCATTCCCTTTGTTCGATGGTTTGGCACCGAGTGTGACTATAATGCAATGGTTCTGGACCTTCTTGGTCCCAGCTTGGAGGATCTCTTCAATTTTTGCAACCGCAAGTTCTCATTGAAGACTGTGCTGCTCTTGGCTGACCAGCTCATCTCTCGCATCGAGTACATCCATGCCAAGTCGTTCATCCATCGCGATATCAAGCCGGACAACTTCCTCATGGGTATTGGCAAGCGTGGCAACCAGGTCAACGTCATTGATTTCGGCCTTGCTAAAAAGTACAGGGACCCCAAGACTCACTTTCATATCCCATACCGTGAGAACAAGAACTTAACCGGCACGGCTCGTTACGCCTCAATCAACACGCACTTAGGCGTTGGTAGGTTGATTTGATTCTAAGCTCTCGGATTTCTAGTAGTACTAATAGTGCATAGAGCAATCGCGTCGTGATGATATGGAGTCTCTTGGCTATGTCATGTTATATTTCTGCCGTGGATCCCTTCCTTGGCAAGGTTTGAAGGCTGCTACCAAGAAACAGAAGTACGATCGTATCATGGAGAAGAAGATGACGACGCCGACGGAGGTTCTCTGCAGAGGCTTCCCTAACGAATTTGCCATATATCTCAACTATACTCGATCTCTCCGCTTCGACGACAAGCCTGACTATAGCTACCTGCGGAAGATCTTCCGAGATCTATTTGTCCGTGAAGGTTTCCAATACGACTATGTCTTTGATTGGACTGTGTACAAGTACCAGAAGAATGCCCAGGCTATTGCCCAAGCTGCTGGTCAGGGTGCTGAAGAAGACGATAAGCGTGCTCGTACGAATGCCACTACTGCTGGTGGAAATACGCAGGCTAACGCTGTCAAAGCGAATGCAATTCCAAGCACTCGACGCAAGGTGATCGAACGCGGTCCTCCAGGCGTTGACACTCCCGAAACCAACCGAGCCGTCGGGGGAAGCGACAGGATGTGAGTGTCTCGCTAGCCCAGCCCAGTTCAAGCATTCCTAGTAAGGAATCACTTTTCCTTCGAGTTTGGTGTGGTTCATAACGCTCGCCGGAGGAATTGCTGACATGATTGCTGACACTTATGCTGACACTTCAGTCTACGGTAATAGGCTGCGATCATCTACCAGAGTTCAAGGCACCGGCTCCGGCTATGCATCTGGTTCCTACCGTCCTAAATGATCATCGCTCCGTCGCGTTCATGTTATAACCCCGCAATGTGGTGGCAGTAATCGACTACCCAAGATCGCCCCGCAAGAAAATCCCCCCTTACCCGTGGTCATCTCGCTGTCGTCCGTACACATGGCACCACTAGATCCACTCGTGGATGGTGGTCGCAGGTTGGGCGACAGAGAACCACGCATTACCCCCTTTCATAGTGTTTGGGTTCCTTTGGTTTCCGTTCTTCGATGACTCCCGGTTTACGACTCAATTCCATGGCTCGAACAGGTGAGCGGCTTGCGGAGACGTAGTTTATTATCGGCTTGCCCGGTCATAGATAGCGTCTTTCGTCGGCCTCTCGATTCCTGTTTGAACGGCACGTCCGGCTCCTTGCAACCCGCGGGGCGTCGTTCTTCATGGTCTAGGTTTATTGAGGCGAACTCCCGTCCATACGCGCTTATCAACCAGCTGCGTTCCGTTCGGTTGTAGCTCAACGAGAGATGCAGCATGTGGCTATAAGAATGACTCGAACCCATTCTGCCGATGCTCCTTCGATGCGATTTCATCAAACCCCCGATATGACTAGGCTTGAGGTTTCCTAGTTATTTAGCATGTCTTTCTTTATTTCCTTCTTTTCCTAGGCACCTTTATTTTGAGTTGTTACGTCACCACCCTAGAACGGAGTAATTAGTGCGAGAGCACCATTCTTTCGGTTACCGGGTACGCCAGACAAGGGTATCATTTATGATTCCGCCGCGTCACACACCAAGAGATGGAGGCAAACGTTGCCCACATCACATTTCACTACGACGGCGAACTACGATGCAGGGATAGTTATCTTGCTAGCAATATCCTACTTTCGCCACTAATTCCGGGGCTCGTGGTTCCCGCCCAACCCGCTCCCCTCGTTATGCATGCAATAGCAGGTTAGGCAAGGAAGTGATGAGTATGCGGCGACTTCGATTTTATTGTAACTGGCTGCTGGAGACGTCAACCCAGGTTATTGCCCACTACTGCATAGATGGGGGGGCGTTTCTGGACGCGGTCCGAGATGCAGGCGAGGCATGGGCAGTCATCACCACACGCTTTTCTAGGGTCGTAGTAATGCAATAAGCGTGCGGAACGGTGCAAGGGATCAAGTACACCTGGGGTAGATGAGGCTTGAAGCTCACCGCTACACTATTATCTCCCCTCGCATGACAATAGGGCAGGCATACAATACACGCTAGGTAGCATCAAGGAATTCTGTTTCATTTCTAATACCTTTTAGTCAAACATGAGTGAAAAGTGAGATTTTTTTTTAACAAAAAAACCATGACCTTGTTACTGTTGCTAGGGGAGGCTGTGTTGCAGTCACATGTAGGCTGTACACAGACTACCGGTTCTAGTCGGCCGGCTGTGGCAACGCGTGATGCAGCTAGCTTTTGTCACTGAGCAGGGTTACATACAACTGCCTAAGCTTCAAGGGAAGTATGCGTACTGCCTAGACTTAGGGACATGTATGGGCACGCATATATAAGAGTCAAAAACACCTACGCATACCAATAAGCAGGTTCCCCTTGACACGGCTGGTAGGTAGAGAAGCCATTGTACACAAGCCCTGACTGACTACTCGTGTTGCACGTGTTACACGCATTACACATATTACATATGACTAACCAAGGTAGGTACAACCAACGGCAACCTACATATACACCCCTTGTACTTCTTTTTCTTTTCTTTCTCTGTACTACCCTCCTATATTTCCATATTTCTCAAAGTTCACGCACTGATAGGCAACGATTCCTAGTAGATCTCGAATCCATCTACATATATTAGATAGCCTAGAACTTTCGATATACGTGCAGTGGCAGTGCGTGCCCCTCTATCCCCAGATAGGTAACATACTTTACTTACTCAAACTAGGTAGGTACCCGCCGCACTGTATCCAGTACAGGCCGATCTACCTACTTCCTCAAGTACCTACATAGGTATCATCAGCAAGTGCAGCCGTCTCTCTAGGTGCTGCTGTCCACATCGAGGAACACCCGAGAAACATCCAATCCATTCGAAGTCCACAGACAAACTACCACAGAGATTGAATAGCAACCAGCCCATCAGGACCAGATCCGTCTCCAATAATAAGTAATACCCTGGGCCAACCGCATGTGGGTACTGTACACTGCAACGCACTTGTACACAATACCTACGGGAACCTACCTAGTATCTACCACCTAGGTACCTAGTTAGCTAGCTACATCTTAGGAGGTAGTATTCGCTTGGACATGACCACCTCCACCAGTCAAACGACGCCAACGACGGCGTTCGTAGACATCTTCATCCTCACCTTCAATGCTGGAAAGGAACAGATCGACCCCCCTGTCTTCGCCAGCCATCTTCGCGATGCATTTGCTCGAAATGGCACCGACTTGCCAGAGCTCGTCGTCGTGTAAGCTCATGTTCCCCTGCCCCTGCTCTCCCCTCGTTCCATCACTGCAGCCCTTTCTGACAGTCATGTTTCTGCTCCATACAGCTGCCTCCAAGAGCTGGCACCCCTCGCAAAATGCTTCATCGGCTCCTACATGATCAACCCGTACTTCCAGAGCTACGTGACTGCCGTCAACCTCGCTGCTAGCAATCACGTTGCTAGGTCACGTCAAGCTCAAGACGAGCACCAGGGAGCGGCGGGTAATCGATATGCGGGCCATGATGCAGACCAGGATGTACATCAACATGATGAGGAGCCCCGAGATCCCCCCTACACCCTCGTGGTCAGTCGCAATGTCGGTCTAACTGGCATCATGCTCTTCGCCCTGGACCCCGATTCTCTGCAGGCCCTGAAGTCCACCGAGGTCGGCTTTGGCGCTGGCGACACGGCCAACAAGGGGGCCGTAGGTCTCCGTATGTTCTTCTCCAAGGAGGATGCCGAAGGCCGGAAGAGAGAGACTGAGCTGACCTTCGTGGGCACTCACTTGTCGGCCCACGAATGGAATCTGGAGAAGAGAAACAAGAACTGGGAGAGCATCGTGTCTGCGTTGCGTAAGTCCTCCTGTCTCTCCCCTCGGCGGGGCCTGAGTCGAGATGCCGTCTACTCACTCTAGTCACTGCAGTTTTCGAAGACCCTAAGAAGCTTCGTGGCTCCAAGTCAGCCAATCCCACACCCCATACATCCGGCAGTGGTGACGAGACAGACAATCTCCTACCTCATGACCCAAACGAGAAGGCGTTACACGACATCACTATCTACAAGCCTGGGTCCCATCTCTTCGTAGCGGGCGATCTAAACTATCGCATATCCAAAACACCTCCCAGTGACAAGTCTGACTTCCCTAATTTGGACCCAAAGAGCCCCAATTACTTCAAACGATTCCTTACCCTAGATCAACTCACGTCAGAAAAAGCAGCAGGGCGGACGCTGCACGGACTACGCGAATCCACCATTCTCTTTCCACCGACCTACAAACTCGTCGTAGGCGAGAAAGCGGCACGTTGGGAGTGGGCGCTGAACAGGTGGCCCGGCTGGTGTGATCGTATACTCTATCTCGATATTCCCCCTTGGGCTTCTAGATCTGCTACCGCGACCGAGATCAAGATGGATACCTTAGCCTACGATGCACTGCCACCAGTCCGGACCAGTGATCACAGAGCCGTCTTTCTCCGCCTTCGCGTTCCGGTTCTCGAGCCTTCCCTGCTGGCGCCTTCCGATGAGGTTCGCGCCTCTGACAGCAAGGATCCCCGCATCAAGCTTCCCTATCCTGTTGATTTCGAGTCGTGGGATCACCGCCTCCGGGTCAAAAAGTGGGAATGGGTAATGGGCTGGTGCTTACTTGTTTCACAGTCGAAGCAGGGTATCGCTATCTTCGTGACCCTCTTCCTTGTCGGCCTGGGAACCGTGTGGCTCAGGTCGCGGTAGGACTCGACGCTGAAGCCTTTCATGGGTTGGGTCCGGACCTTGGCGCCATGGGGTTTTCCTCGTATGTTTCGGCAGTACTCTTAGCTTACTCTGAGCCGCGAACTCCCTTCTTGGCCTAATGCTCATTCTAGAGGCTTACATTAGGCGTTTTGGCGATTGCCCATCTGGGCCAGGTTCCTTTTTTAGGGGGGAAATTCAGTCTAGTATATCCTAGGTCTATTTCTTCTTTTTCTTGGGATGGGCTTATTGTATAGATATAGAGTCGGACAACGAGTTTCTTGCTCTCGCATACAGGTCGTATTCAAGGGGTTCATTCTATAATGAGGGCAGCGAGATTGCAAAGTGAGCAGGGTGGTCGTATGAGACAGTTCATGATAGTTTATATACCCCTTTTGTCACTAGAGGCGGGCAAATCCGTGACAACGGGCACGCACCTCTAGCAACAATGTGTATTTACTTCTCTATGGTTAGAATGGTGTCAAGAAAGATTGCCATTCAAAAATTTACATATCTGTACCACGTATATACGGTATTCGATACACTACACAAAATTACTATTACTAACCCATTAGCAGGTGTCTTCGTCTTTTTCTCAACTCAAGCACTTGCACTTATAGCAAGCAGCTAGCCAGCCACCTCTACCAGACGTCACATGGATACCTACTGTTCTTGGGTCAAAGCGAAGCAAAAAATGTGGGAGCCAGCGGCAAACAGCTACATAGAATGTTCTCGTCTGGTCAGCGGGTCTAGCTGGCCAAGCCAGTGCAGAACCACAGCGTAGAATCACAGCGTAGATATGTCTGTAGTCAGAGGGCTCTCGTAGAGGCTTGATGGCCACCAAGCTCAAATAAACTACGCCAGTAGCTTCTATACGGCCACGATAAGGGCAAACTCAGTTTCATAAGGGAATCTCATATGGAGGTGTGTGCACAGCCTCGCAAAGTATCACCCCCATAGATAAAAAACAGCGCCGGGGCATCCGGAGTCGAGGGGGCAATGATTTGAAGATGAGGGGGAGCGAGGGCTACGATGTTGATATGACGAAATAGCCACTCATTGCGCTGACGCTAGATGCGGCCATTCGAGATCCGAGATGCAGAACCGCGGTGTTGCGGTACGTCATGGAGAGATAAACACCGTGAAGCTGGAATGGCTCGCTCATAATGTTAGGTGATTAACGAACAATAAGGAATTCGTGAAAGGTGATGTTGTACGGTAGGGCGATATTATATATTTTACAGGCTGTAGTGGAGGTACCTATGTTTCTAACCACATGAGTAAGAGAAGAAGTAGAAGGTTGTATAAATCTCTACTTAGATATGCGAAATACCGTACCATCTTGCGGCATACATGCTATCATTTGCAAGAGCGTGGTGTATCCAGCATTCCCGGCATCAGTAAAGCGAGCGAACGGAGAACAATTGTAATGCCAACGAGCTAGTAATAGGAGTATGAGTTCTGAAATGAGAAGCATTCTATATGCCCCCCAAGGTTGGGGTTATTGTACGTTATTCTAGTGATACTGTTCGCTATCTACCTATATATGTATATCCATGACGATTGTATGGTGTTGTTGTCATGAACTATGAGTATAACATCACCACCACCTCTAATATACGTCCACCTTCACCGACCCGAGGCTAGCCTTTGACAGCACACACTCGTAGCTCAACGTTAGCTCACTCCCTATAATCCTCTCGAAGTAGATCAGCACACCCATGCCGTTCTTTCTTCTCTACGTCACAAGCTCTAGTTCTAATGAATACTAGCCAGGTGGATGATTTCCCATTTACTACAAAACTATGGGCAGATCTAGTATCGTTTACAAACGAGTTGTAATGAATATAGACGACTACCGAGAGCGAAGCATATGAACATTAGCTAAGCGTCTTGAATTGCTGGATTGGTGATTTCTGCCTCGATCTCGTAGGGAGGTAAGATAGGATACAAGATTTGGACACTAATTAATTAGAGCTTGACCGGGTCTACTTTGCCAAGCTTTTATCTAGATAAAATCAGCTATGATAGGAGTGAACAATGATGGAAATGGAACTGTAGAATAAAAGGCGCTTTTGTTTATACGTCGTCATAGGTTAAAATAATTATTTTGGGGTCGCGTATTTCAATTTTTTCGACATATAAGAAAATCAACGCTAGTAAACAGCTACAAAATATTGTGTAGACTACAGACTTGAGTATTTGTATATACTGGCCCATAATTATCGCTTCCAGACACTAACATTCCTAACCTACCTAATATATAGTTATGAATTACATTTACATCGGAAACATCTAGCTAACATTTTATTTATCCATTAAATTCATTCCTAGTATTAATGAAACTTTACGTAAGAAAAGAAACGTTAGAAGCGTGGGTACCGGTAGTATTTTAGGTATAAAACATCAATTTGGGATAAGAGTAGTAGATAGTTGTGTGGTGATTAACTGCCTAGACCATGAAGTGAGGTCAGTACTTCAACTAGTCAAAGTTGGTCCCCAGTCAGTCGTCAAGGTAAACGAACGAGGTAGTGTGGCATTGAATCAAAATGCAGAAACGTGAAAAGCCACCCGTTCACTGCTGTCTCTAATGACGTGATGTATCGTCCAAGTAAAAAAATCCTGATGCCCTCCCTACCGGGGATTTGTCGGATCTCATCATGTTTACAGAGGCTCTAACCGTCTCCCATCACAACCACACAGAAAGCCAAACGCAAGTGGTGAATGATGCAGGCAGGCCGAATTCATTTCTTCTTCTTCTTCTTCATCATCATCTTCTTCTTCTCTCTAGCGTCTCTCTAGTGCCCTGGCTTGTCCGTTTAAAATATGCTGTTGACGAGATTTCCACCGAGCGTAGCGCCCGCACCGAAGATAGCGGCATTCCCTAATTTCTTACCAATCTTCTTGCCGGCCTCACCCACCTTGCTCCCGGAGCCGCCGTTGGAGCCGCCCCCTTCGGCGACGGCCATGGGCGGCACGTTCGCGTTATACGGGTTCTGGGCCTGGGGCGGTGGCGAGGCGTAGCTGGGCTGGGGCTGGTAGGCGGGCTGGTGGGCAGGAGGGGCGTAGAACCCGGCCTTCTCGCTGTGGTCGATCTGCACGTAGTTCTTGGGGAAGATGCCCTCGGCGCCGGTGCGCTCGTTGCGGCCCATCCACCAGTCGTCGTTCATGTACTCGTGCACGGCGACCTGGTCGTCCCGCTCGAAGGACAGGTCGCGGTCGTCGGCCGCCTGGTAGCGGTACAGCGCGCGGGCGCGGGCGAGCACGGGCTTCGTCGGTGGAGGCGGCGGCGGCGGGTTGTTGCGCGCGGGCAGGCTGGGCGCGCCGGTGGCGTGGTAGGCCGGGGGAGCCGGGTTCGGCGAGGGGTTCTGGTGGAGGGCCAGGTTGGCCATGGCGCTTACGGGGGCTGCTGGCGGCGGAGCCACGGCCGAGGGGTTCCGCGATGCCGGCGTCGGGGCGCCTGAGAGGGACGACTCGGCGGGGAGCTGGCGTGAGATGGAATCGAAGACATCGTCTGTTATGATGCCCTTCTCTAGTAGGTGCTCGAGTTCCTAGGGACGAAGCGGTCATGTTAGTAGATGCAGAGACACCGACACATATCTGTTTGTTCATATATGAAATAGGCTTACATTCTTGATGAGACGCAGTGACTTGTTGTTCGCAATGATTTCTTGACGATCGAGGGTCACCATGTTGGCGGTTGGCAGTTGCCGGGTCGATGCACGCAGTCAATTAATCGATCCGTGATCTGTATTAGTAGTGTATAAGGGATGTCGGTACAATATCTATCACAAGCGACTCGAGCTTGGCGGAGGAACTTAAAATTAGCAGGTAGATGTTGATAGGTGTTCTTCGACGAAGTGTTTGCAATGGGAGCGAGCAGGCGAACGTCTGAGGAATCTTGATGGATGCATACATTAATACGTACATACATAACCTACTATGTAGGTACTGTTCTGTACAGTACGTACCTCAGGGTACCTCAGGTAATTATACGTACTGTACAGAGCGCAGGACCCCTGTTCCACTTTAACCAGGGTCGGGTGGCGGTTGTCGAGGGGCCTCCTACAGGAGATATGCGCCTCCTTCAAGGGTATCTGTGTAACCCCGCCAAACAACCCGCGCCTTTAAAACCCCCCCTCCCCCCACCGTTATTTCTTTTAGCACTTTTTAGTTCTAGGGACTATCCGATGACATCTCACCAGCTCTGGCCGCATACTTCATACACATACTTACAAGTATGAGATTTCGTGAGAGGTATTGATCGTTATGACTGCTCGCGAAGAAAGAGCACTTGCAAATTTGCGCTGACCTTTGTCCACTATACAACCTTCTTCTCTTTTGACGAAATGAGCATCGGCTACGCAGTCTCAAGCTGTCCCTCACACGCCATAAAGTATGCATATATGGCTTGTTTTGATAAAAGCGCAAAGGTACTATTCTAGGTATACCAAACCATGTAATATGCTAGGTAACAAGATCAAAGCTGTGTAAACAAGAATGCACATTTCTATAAAGTCCCCTGCTTTTATGGGTATAAATTTTAAACAAACTTGCTATCCTGAACAGCGTACTTGTCGACGTATTCATCCACCGACATGGCCTCCAGCTTCTTGCCATCCATACCGAGGTCCACGAGCTCCTTCACCTTGGCCTCTGAGAAGTGGGGAGACAGGTGTCGCTGGTACTTGGCTAAGATGTGCGGCTTGGCCTCCTCTCTCCGGAGTCGGTGGCCCAGGGGTGCCTCCACCACGACCTCGTCCAGCACTGTGCCGTCGTTGAGCTCCACCGTCAGCGCATTCGAGATGGTGCGGAGCGCCGGGTCGTGGTAGTCCAGCGTGTATTGCGGGTCCTCGACACACTTGATCTTCTGTCGCAGAGACTCGACGAGGGGTGACGTGGCCGCCTCTCCGCCGTCTGTGTAGTCCGTCGCCTCGAGCCGCCCGAACACGAGCATCACGGCACACATGTACTGGATGCAGTGGTCACGGTCCGCGAAGTTGTCCATGGGCTTGAACTGCTTGTCGATGATGCGAATGCACGCCTCGTGGGTTCGGCACGTGACGCCCTTGATGTCGGCTGCCGACTTGCCCAGGTCCTTGAGCTTCTGGAAGATCTTCGACGACGCCTCGACCGCTGTTTGTGAGTGGAATTCGGCTGCGCACACGATCAGCGGCATGCTCGATGGCCCAAGTGAGAGACGGAACGGGAGGAGGGTAGCGGGGGAAAGGAATACATACCAGGGTAGGAAACCTTGAAGAGGACGTTCTCCATGACGTAGCTTCCGTAGGGGCGCTGGAACTCGAACTTGTTGCCCTTGAACAGAACGTCGTAGAAGCCCCAGACAGGGGCCGACAGCACGGTAGGGATACCAGGTTCCCCCTTCATGACCTTCAGGGCTAGGTTGACAGCACGCTGGCAGGCATCGCCAGCAGCCCACGACTTACGGGACATGGTGTTGGGAGAGTGGCGGTAGGTGCGTAAGCTCTGGCCATCGACCCAGGCCTGGGTGACGGCGTCGGCGATCTGAGAGTCGCTGAGGCCTAGCATATGAGAGACGACGGCGGTGCTGGCGACTTTGACCAGGACGACGTGGTCAAGACCGACCTTGTTGTAGGAGTTGAGGAGGGCCAGGCAACCCTGGATCTCGTGGGCCTTGATCATACCCTCAAGGACATCGCGGATGGTGAAGATCTTACCGTTGGCGAGACTACCGCCGGCCTTGTTGGTCCGGTTGACCCAGTCGGCGACGGCCAGGATGGCGCCGAGGTTGTCAGAGGGATGTCCCCATTCGGCGGCTAGCCAGCAGTCGTTGTAATCGAGCCAGCGGATCATGGCGCCAATATTGAACGCGCCATTGACGGGGTCGAGGACGAAGTCGGTTCCAGGAACCTTGGTGCCGTTGGGCACGACGGTGCCGGGAACGATAGGCCCTAGAAGCTTAGTGCACTCCTTGAAGCGCAAGCCCTCAAGACCGCAACCCAGCGTATCGAGAAACACCCATCGTGCTGTGTCGAACTAGAATCGCGGAAACGGTTAGCGGCGGGGTTGTCTTGAGAATAGGCGGGGTCGGGAGACGAGGGGGTAAAATCAACGGCTTACAGCTAATTCCGAGTTGATAGGTTGGGTAACGTATTTCGCGATGTCTTCGATTTCAGGGTCATACGCCTTGTTTTGTGAGGGCGCGGCGGGAGCGGACATCCTGGCGGTGGTTGTGGAAAAGCTGTGGTGGTGGTGGTGATAGAGGGGGGAAGAGGCGCTGCTACTGCTGCTGGAAGAGGAAGACGCTAGCAATGGGCCGAATGAGCGTGCAGATGAACGTGTAAGTGCTAGAGGGGTCGAATGGGGTCGCAGCGACCTTGAAACCGTTCGGATGCTCCGATTGACGGCAGACATGGTGACGTGTGATCGTGTTGACTACCTGCTGTGCTACAGTAGGTAGACAGTGACTAAATACCTTGAGTACAGAGTAGGCGACCGGTAAAGTAGACCAAGTCTTCCTCCTCAGGGCCAGCAGATACAGAACAGACAAACAGACGGACAGACAGGCCGAAGAAGGCCGGAGCAATTGGTTGGAGGGAGAGGGGGGGACGTAAGTCAAGAGTTATTTAAGAGAAATAAAGTTCGGAACGGTGAGCAACGAGACGGTAGCGCCAGCATATCAATTGACTAAATCCATTGGCCAGGTCGGGGAAGCTCCGTCGACTACCTATGTAGGTAGACGGATAGGTAACCCTGTCTAATACTAGGTACTAACTCTGTTGCTAGTCGGGCAGGTTGGCCAGATAGGCGGAGTAACCGACTGAAACTGGAGAAAGGATGCGGAGAGAAGTGGTACAGAAAACAGAATAGGCGCAGAATACCGGTGGTCTTCGTGTGGGGCTGCCGCTGGCGCTAGCCATTAGCCCGTCGAATGCCGGGTATATCCCTCGGAAGCCGCTTGTCCCTCGGCTGCATAGGGTACAGAGTTAGGTATTATAACCTTAGGTACCTACTTACTCTGTATACCTTATCGTGTACTACATAGGTGCAGCAGAAGACAGCGACAACGAGTCTACTGTAATCACATTTCTGGGCATTTCGCAGTACATTTAGCCTTGCTTTTGGCGATCTAAAAGAGAGAAAATAATTACAACAGTCGGGGGATTGCTGTTTGTCTGTCTATCGGTGCCCGTGGCCTGTCGGTCCAACGCTTCGGACGTCCCCGACAATAGTTTACATAACAGTTTACAGCCGATGCCGCCGATGCCACCGACGCTGCAAGTCCGATGCTGTCAGAACATGACAAGACATATCAGGTCAACTTTAAAGCATCGGGCGTCAGGCGACTCACCATCTGGCCAGCCAAAGCAATCCGGTGTTGCATTCCTCTACCAGCGCATCTATGCCTCGGAAGCGCGAGCACAGAAGGCAAGTATAATAGCCGCACTAGAACAATGCCCAGTAGCCGAGAGTCTCCTTGTCGATGCTGCCATTGATGCCCTCGCTATCGATTAGTCGCTACATTTTTTCTAGCTTGTCTGCCATGAGCTGACACGAGCACCGCTGTGTTTAAGCTGGCAATTGCTTCCTGGCGGGATAATGGTGGTACAGATAGCTGAGCAAGTATACAGGGCTGGGAGGCCACTCAGAATATCCAGTTCACAAAGAGAGACTAGGTTGGGTATTTCCCCTATCTAAGGCAAGACTATGCGAGCGAATTCCAGGCTGTGTCAACTACAGGGTAGATAATGTTACCAATGTTTCATAAGTCATGATCGCCTTTCCAGGTATGAGTTTCATGCGAAGTTCTACTCGATGCTTCTGCTCACATCGCCTGTTGTCGACTTACACAGATAGGAACCTATGCACTCGTGACATCTAGCGGCTTCGCCATAGACACCAAACCCGATGCCTATAAAGCACTTGGAAGACAAGAAATAGACAGCCTTCTAAGGACAAAAGCATTTATTACACTCACTCCAACATCCTCCAGCTGTAGAAGCATATCACGCCTTTGATATTGTATGTACCATGGTCTCTATACTACCTGACATGCTTGTGCAGCTCTTCTCAAAACTTATCACATTCCTCGGGAACCATATACTCAAAAGAACGGCAACGCGTGATTATGGGCAATTAGATTCAAAACCGGTTAATTGGGGCGGCCAACCGCCTCTGGTCGTCTTCATCCTGGGCCCCCCCGGTGCAGGCAAAGAGACGCACTCCAAGCGCCTGCGACGCGACTTTCCCGGCCTGACGCACCTCTCATACGGCGACGCGTTGCGCTACCAGGCCTCCATCCCGGCCTCTTGGGTGAGCATGTTTCCGCGGCGCGGCGGCGGCGTCGATGGAGACCCCGTGCTCCCCGCGCCCGATGCCGTGCTCCTCCTTCGGGAGATGATGGAGTCCGGCGTGGCGCGCGGCCAGCGCATATGGTTAATAGACGGCTTCCCGCGTACCAAGGAGCATATGGATGCCTGGGACGATGCACGGATGCCGCGGGCTAGGTGCACTCTTTTTCTGGAATGCGATGGCCGGGTCCTCGTGGATCGTATCCTCGGCCGCGCTGCAACCTCTGGCCGGCCGGATGATGCGGACGTGGGGAAGGTCCGTGAAAGGGTACAGAGAAATATGAAGGCAAGCGATGCCATGTTGCGAGCTTGTAGGGATTGCGATGTACCTGTCACGAATATTGATGCTAATAGGGACTTGGATGTGGTATACAAGGATATACGGAAGCAGTTCGAGGTAAGTTTATAAGCTGTGTGCGTATTTCATTCAAAGGGGTTAATAGGTAAGGAACTATAAGGCTGGGTTCTTTCTTGCTAAGGCGTGTAATGTGCAGAAAATTAGAGCTGAAGGGGGTAGAATCTAAATAGATACTACCGGAGTAAGCGATGCTGTGACATTAGACTACGAGCCACCGTGGGCAAATAACAGTATATTGCAGCGCTTGTTGCTATGCTTCGATCCTCTTCGGGAATATTATCATGCATGCATGTTTGCAGATCTGAAACACAACATTTATTAAATATGTCCCAACTCTCATTCCGTATTTATCCTAGCTCAAGTATAGATGGTATTCTTCTCCCCTAAGTATCTCTTGTTCTTGGCCTTCAGACTCCCGCAAGAACCAAGGTATAGATTTAATCATTTATACGCTCGAGAAACGAGACTTTCACTATCTCGTATAAATATAACGAGACTAGCCTAGAGATATAATTCAAGGCATTCTAGATGGTTTCTCGTTGGATGGCTCAGGTCGCCAAAATGTAGTAGCTGCCTGATAAAAATCTCATTCAATCATGGCATCTTTACCTCCTCACATAATCCTCACACGACCAAAGTTACTTATCCATGTGAGCACCGAATCCGGTCCCTTCCATTGCCGCAGACTCCGCGTGGGTATGGTTGGTTCCAGTGCAGTATCTCATCCACGTAGAGAGCCAAGTCGTCATTAAGAGTGCATTTGCCCGTAGCGTTACTGGTAAAGCCGTGAAACCTTTTAGGATATGCTCACGGCCAACTCGTTGGACCGAACGTCTCGCCCGCTGCCACGAAGCTCTTGATAGCCAAACCCCGCTGATCTAGGGTTTCGTAGACATCGTAGTTGCCATACCACCGAGGCGCGCTAGCCGAGGTAAGGTATAGCGTGAAGAAAATCAGGATCGTCGAGAGGATGAGACCACAGTCGAGCGCTGCCGAGGTGATGTAGTTATATTTCAACCACCAGCCGTTGTACCTCCGTTTGATAAAATAGTTGAACAGGAAGCCGACGCTACCCCAGCACAGGTAGGTGTAAGCCGTCGCGGGCGGAATCCAGCCAGAACCGCCGAATATGAGGGGCATGTTGATGTACCGCGCTATCGACCGCGGGTATCGACGAGCGAGGAACCACGTCAGCACGGGCGAAACGGCACCTACGAGCCAGAACCATTGTAGCGACGAGTAAAGGGCACTGCCGCTGAAGATCCGAGCAGGCCCGATAGTGCTCCATATGACGGAGGCTGTGAACAAAATTCGACCGCCGGGACACGTGTAGTTGTCTGCCTGTATGTCACTGCATATATCGGGTATTGTGCCCAGGGCCCAGTTCATGACTACAATCTGAACGATAGCCGACCACACCGAGGCGACGAGTTGTGACCAGAACATCGTCCGAGGTGGTACTTTCATGTAATGGCCTAGTTTTAAGTCTTGAGCAAAGTAAAGTGCTTGCTGCATCACAACATAACCATAATTCTTAAACATCCTAAAACTTGTTAGCGAGATTTCCGTAAGCCCCTTATCGCAGGCGAGGCATCATCTGCCTGCAGGACCGAGGAAGGTGGCCCAGGGAAATAGGGAATTTGTGCACGTACTAGACAATAATTAGCTCAGGTATTAGAAAAGAAAATCGCTGGAAGATCTGTGATGACATACCATCATAGCAAGAGGGTGACCGGGAAGTAAGTAGCCAATGACGAATTCAGTCAAAATGTTGAGACCAATTTGGATATTCGTAATCGCCTGCACGATCCCAATTGGTATGGTCTGGGAGAACAAGGAGTTAGTGACCTTTCGTCGTCTTAGGCACTTTCACGACATTGAAAGAGATAGAACAACTGAGTAGCTAGTTATTCCGAAATCTCAACAGAAAATAAGTTGAAAGACAAGAGGAAGGCATACCCAGATGATAGGGATCAAGATGCAGATAACGTATGCCCAAGCAGGGAATCCCGTAGGCCAGCCAGTACAGACAGCGAAGGACAGTCCTATCATAACCACAAAGAGGATCATATACCACCAGTCCGGTGAGTCCTTGTACTTCTTCATCAGGTGCATGTGGACGTCATCTACAATATGATGTTAGCATACTCCGTAGGCGAAAAACCTGTACTGAATAATGGCTATCGTCAGACGACAAAACGCATTCCCCTAAAGGCAAAACTATCGTAGGAATATAAAATAGAGCATGTTACCTTCCTGGGAACGTGCTTTTTTATACTGAGACTTGATTTGAGGTCCATGGTACAGGAGGCAACTATACAGGGGTCATAAATTAGTCGAAACTGTGATTCAAAACCAATATCGGAAAAGTCTACATGGCTACACAGAAACACAGAGCCCGGGACTGGCGGCGAAGGTGGGAGGGCTAAAATACATACTGGATTATAACGGCAGCAACGGCAGCGAAACTGAGACCGTAGCAAAGGGCGAATTGTGTACTGAAGTAAAGAGGGGAGTATGCGTGGTAAGCTTTCTCGTCAAGTAGAAGCTGGTCATTGAGGATCCTAGAAACATTATATTTGGCTCCTGTGTTGTCGAATGCGTCTGATGACTGGACGACGAAATAGTCGGCATACCAAGTCCCAGAGAAGTGAAGGCCTGCCGATATAATCACAAAAAAGATAATGACACCTGCAACCGTGTTGGCCACAGCATGGAAGGGTGGGATCAAAGGGGACAAGGCATATCCGGATATCACGGTCCAATCTAGCGTCGTAGGTAGGATACCATAACCACGAAAGCCTCCGAATAGCTTATTGGCGATGACGTTGTTCGGTAAAGCCCAGCATATAAAATTGAAGTACGACAAACCCTGGAAAACTACATGAGTTCGTTAGTGACCTGTCGTTCTGCGACATTTGGAGGGGGTTGAAGAAGGTAGTCCATGGCCAGTAAAAGAACATGAGGTGTCTTCTCCTCTTTGAGAAACGCAAGTCGGAATACATACTCCAGCCTGGAAAAAAATACCAAACCTGGATGACTCATTAGCTAACCTGGCTGTAAGAGAGGAACTATCGCGCTTGATGTAGTCACAGGGGAGTCACTCACAAAGCCTCCAGCCGTGACGTAGAGGAACCACTGGTATCGACCTATGCGCCAGATGTTCTTTTTGACTGGGTCCCCAAGCTTATCATCATGTAGGACATGGAACAATGTCGCATTCACTAAGTTGCCTGGCCATATCATAGCTGCTGGCCACACTAAGAACCTTCGCATCAACCCCGCAAGGCCATAGCCGGTGCAGAGGGTTGAGATGCCAAATAATAACTGGAAACCCCATCCGAAATGTTGGCGGTCTACGTTCATATCTTAGCTCCCGCCCACGTTGACGATGAGTACTGAACATACAAAAGATTTGTTGGGCAAGTAGGACATCTGTGGCATACAGAACACCGCCGCCATAGGCTGCCTGTGTTGGTACGAGTTCATGTCAGCCTGGAAAGCTAAGTCGAAGGGGGTTCGGTAAACGTACATTGGACATCGCGACGATGACAACATGCTCTTTGAAGTTAAATTTCCCGGGTTTGAAGTTAAACTTGATGCCCATGAATGTAAACACACGGTTGGGGAATATTAGGTCCCAGCCGAGGCCTATAGGATATGCGACCAGCTGGATCACATAAGTCGTGATAGTAATAGAAGGATTTCGGAGGGAGAATAGCATATTGACGGCAGAACCGACTGTACATAAGATCAAGCCGATAGCCCATGCCCGTATCGTATTAGCCGGTAAGTCGACATCGTAATTGCGTACGGCGGCCCGAACCTTGGTACGTTAATAAGTGAGGTTCGAAGAAGCGTCATATGAGTAGATGGGGGCCTACTTCGGGGTATGGACTATCGTTTTCTACTGAGGCGATGTCTACCATGATGGCCTTTTCGGAGTCACCGCTAGTTAGTGCTGCGTCAACAAGTTCGATCTCATCAGCGGGTAAGTTAGGATCGAAATGGCGCTGGTGTTCAAAGCGTTTTAGGCTATCCGAAGCGTCGACACCCTCGCTTGACGACATCTCTGGTGTGAGATCCCCCTCAGCCGTGGCGCGTCCACGAAGACGAAACATGATCATAGAAGTACTTCATTCGGCACGTGTGGGAGAATAGGAAGTTGAGACGAAGCTAATCTCAACTTGATGGATGGCAAAGACAGGCGCTCAGCTCATGAAGGACAAACAGAAACAAAACTCGATCCCCCAACGTATAGGTAAAAACCATGGACTGGTAGCAGTGGAGTAGCAGTTGTTATTAATATATCGGTAGTAACATAGAACATGTACATGAAATACGGGTAGGACTATTACCTATAAGCATTGCCAATATTGGATGGCGGATAAGGACTATGGCGTCTACGATTGAGGACGGGACGGCAGGACCGCACAACTGCCCAGCGCGGATACCGCATCCCAGTATCAGTATGATGGAAATACCCCATCCGTGGCCAACATGCCTAAATTAGATACCCTCCTATACCAGCATATCGAAATAGACTAGGTCTTTGCTAGTCACAATGGTATAACCTAGGTGATGTTTCGAGCTCCCTTTTGTTGTACATCATAGCTAAATCGGTCCGAACGCTGTTGGCCAGGAGCCGGTGCAAACCTTGACGAAAGGCTATGAAGCTTCACGATACAAATGAGATATCATCCCGATATTGCTTCAAGATTAACATACCCGTTGTAGCATGACTTTGGATGGTTTTCTCGAGTTGGAGGAGGCGGAAATATATCACCTAATCTGTGTTGCCGCAGAACACGATGCCATACGATTAATCTAGGCACAGCAAGACCAAGCAAGGTCAACAGGGATAGCGTACCAGTACTAGGTGTGTCTCGTTACTGCGATGCTGCAGCCCAGGCATTATGGCCTTAATAGTTATTGTAAAGAAGTGAATACGTTACACTTGTTTTGTTGTGCATGACCTAGCGTGCGGTGCAAGCAATCGTAGTCGATCTAGATTACTACTTCCCATGGTACTATTAACCTCGTCATCATAAACTACTGCAATCCATGGATTTCGAGGATACGACCAGGGCCGAAAGATAAGTCTGTTTACTCTCCGAGGTCTAGAATCTTGGACAATACAGCTCTTTGAAATCGAGAACAACACCTTGCGGCCCGTGTTAAGAGATGCGCGTTGGCGATGCGTTGCTATGATACTGCACTGCTTGTGAGTATATACACGATATTGCCTCGTGCTACGTTGATCGTTCTAATCAGTAAATCTTAGGTACAGTTCCCTTTGGCGCTAGCTTTCTTGTAAACAGACAATGCAAATGCAAATGCCAATGTAGCCATGTACTATTTGCAACGGCGTGGATATATAAATCGACGGAAGGTGTAGATTCCTAGGCCCTCTGGGAAGGTCGTGTAGCTTGCACGATGGCGTGGTGCAGTATAAATTAACCTGCAGGGCCAATTTAGCCGGAAGACGCGCTGCAAGCCAGTTACATTTTGTGCCTTGTCGGTGGGGAGGTGTAGTCCCGTGCGACGGAAACGGATAACGTTTACGTTGATCCGCGGACTGGTCTGCATATAACAAGTGTGTCCACAACAGTCGTGTGCAGTCTTATAGACGACTGTAGAAGCTATGGTACCCGAGAGGTTCCAATTCGACCTATTCAGGCCCTAATCCGAAGTGAAATCGACTAGGACGCAGGTTGCGCGTCATATTTAGAGGCTTGCCAAGTCAACTAACAAGAATCGTTTTCCATGGCATCTATGCCTTTTGAAGCGGCGCAGGCAACAGACGTTGGTTCCGCTGGTGTGCGGTTGAAAGACCATCGGGATATCTAGGCAGTGCAGCAGCCCAACAAGGAATCAGCGGAACTCGTTCGACGGAGTGCATAGTCGCTGATATGCTAATCGACGGTATTGACCGAGGCCTCTCTGGAATCATCATCGTACATCTCGTACATCTTTACAGTGAGTGAGCACGGTGTTCATGACCAAGAACGATACTCAACATGATTTTGAGGCTTGAATGTAAACTTTGGAGATGGCTAAGGGTAGGTGCTCAATTGGAAGCAAGGCTCTTTGATATGAGAAGGTGGCCTTCACTCTGTCGGGGCCACCATTGGCAGTTATTCGCTGTGTTGATGAACCGTGAGGTCAACTTGCTGTCCCGCTAAGCCCAAGGCGGATTGCGCGGGACCTGGCGTCGAGTGAGTAGCGGAAGCGCGAAGAGCAAGCGAGCCAGACCATGCGGATCTAAAATCAGATATCATGATTTCTCGTCATTGCTGGCGATCTTGCTGCCGGGCAACCCATCGCGGTTTGCTCTCCAAGCACCCTCTTCGCCTTCAAATTCCTCTCTTTTCCATACTTCGACGTGTTTCTTGCAGTCCTCGAGGGCTTCTTCACCAGCCCTCCAGGCAGCCTGGCGATGGGGTGCCGAGACGGCAATGAGTATACTCTCCTCGCCGATGGGGACTGTTCCAAGTCGATGGACCATGGCAATGGACTTGAGGCCATGGCGCGCAAGGATGTCCTTGCAGATGGACATCATAGTCTTCAGTGCCAAGGGAGTATATGCCGAGTACTGAAGCTCCTTGACTGGCTTCCCCGCAAAATTATCTCTCGTGGTACCTAGAAGGAAGGAAGAAGAGGATTGTTTAGAACAGGTAGGTATCGAGGAAATAGAGAGAGAGAGAGGCAGCTAGCTCACCAGCAAACAAGACGATGGCGCCGGCCTCGGGGCTACGAACACGATCCATGATCTCCTGGACCTGCAGGTGTCGATGAGTAAGGGCTACATAACATCCATTCTCACTAATATCAGTGATTTGCGCTGCCATGATATCTGGCTCGTATAAATATTGTATCGCCTCTTATGTTGTAAACAGAAGTTATGTCCCAGTTCACTGTTAACCTAGGTAGGTATCTACTTAATCCAAGTAAAATGCCTTAGTGAGAGGTAGGTAGGTACCTACATATGTAGGTAGGTAGGTCGCTGTAGGTACCTACCTAGACCTACATATGTGCCTATGGTAGATTGATAAGATAAGCCTCAGACGCCTATGTCTACATAAGTTAGGTGCTTGCAAGCACAATGGTACAGTGCACTTAAGTACGTACTGCATTTAACATGGCATCGCCCCGGCGCGAATATTGGAAGGCTTAACAAAAGACACCACGTCATTTTACACCTTCATAAACGCTCCCATCCAACAACAACTACCCAGGCACAGACCAGACAAACTCACTTCTATTTCATTGCATTTCTCTCTCTCCCACCCCCCAATGTCGGTGTTCCGTATCTAGCGCGCGATCGATAAGGAAGCAATATAACGCGTTGTCGCCATCGCCACATCGCCATCGCCATCGCAATCGCAAACATCTTACTCGCAACTACAGTCGCAATGTACGACGACTACGACTACGATCACCCTCCTCGGGACGATCATGCTCGCGCTCACCGCCACCATCGACCGAGATCCCGAGCCTCGTCCAGAGACCAACATCATCGCTCGCGGCACGGTAAAACATGATACAGCCTGGAGCATTGTGTTCTCCTTGTCACTGTCGAGCCAGTGCTAACTTGCCTCTGCGAGAGAAGACTCTTCCAGGTCACCGCCGAGAGGGCCCCGCGGCGACGATGGCTTTCGAGCACGCGGACAACACTCGCCTCCCTACCGGAGAAACCAGAGCGGCAACAGCAACAATAATGGCAACAATAGCAGCAATAGCAACCACGCCGATGGGGACCACCGCGCCTATGCCTCCGAAGATGCGCCCTACCGCCGCAGGGACTCGCCCAGCCACCGCTCGAGTCGCCACGGCTACAGGGACTACGATGGCGACTACGATCACGAGCATGGTGGTGATAATCAACGACAAAGTGGTCATGACCACAGCCCACGGCGTGCCATGTCTACTGGTTCTTCCTCGCCCCGCCACTCCCCCGACGGCGGCTACCCTCGCGATGCCGGCCACCAGCAACATGCGCCGGGCCGGCCTTACCACACGCTCAAGCTAGACGATGTGCCAGACTGGCTGAGCTCACAAGAGGTGCGCAGTCGGCCCTACCTGATGTGTATTCACGTAGCTCACTCTGTCCTTCATTAGATCGACGATGCCATGCGCGATACGGGCGCAAGGGGTCTCATCGAGGTTCGCATAAAGTCCGACGACCGTGCTGGTAGGGTTCCCGTTGCCTGTTACCTATTACCTATGACAAGTCTGCAAGATCCCTCTTCGATTTCCATGGCTAACCTCAAGGTCCTACTGTAGGCAGTCGCCGGTGCTATGCTTTTGCTGAATTCAAATACGAGAGCGATGCTGTAGACTATTTGGAGCGGCATTACCCAGCCCTCGATATCAAGAACGGCAGTGGCGTGCCCACGCGGATATATATAGAATATAGTCGAGAGCGGCGCCAGGCACCCAATCTGGACGACTGGAAATGCACCATGGTGAGTTTGCACACGCCCATGTAGCCGCTTCAAGGCAGATCAGAACTTGGGCCAACCAACTAGCAGTGTCATTTCGACAACTTTTCCCGTCGAGTTACTTGCAAGCAGTGTAAAGCACCTCGATCATGTAAGTGCCCCCATACGCTCACCCATAGCCACACCCTTAGACCTTCCTTCCTAACCCCTGGTAATCTAGCTGAGAATGCGATTGAGATGCGACTCGACGGCCATAGTGATGAATGTCCCCAGCAGACTCCATCCCAATTTGTCGTCGTTCGTGGGCTGGCTCCATCCACCAACGAAACAACCTTAGCTGCTGGCGTCAAGAAACTCTACATGTCAAAAGAAGATGAGCCAAAGCAATCATCAGGCATGCCCCCAAAGCTGAGAAGTACCGCGCCTATTGGTAACACGCATGGTCTTGGCGCAAAATCTGGTTCACTGGTCCGAGTGTTCATGGTGCGGGAGAAGTTGTCAGAAATCAGCTGCAACTACGGCTTCGCCGAATTTTCTACGCTTGACGATGCCCGAGCCGCCGTGGCAAAGTATAACGCCCACCCTCAGTTCACCATATCGTCTAAGCCTGTTACGGTTGCCTTTATACACTCCGGTGTTTTTATTCCCTATCTGCATCCTGTGCAGGAGCAGGACCGCAAATTCACCTTCGCCGCAACACACAACCCGACTCTCAGACTAAGTTACTGGAACCCCTCTGTCTACGTTAGTGAGCACCTGACGTTTGACGAATCACTTTACGAAGATAAAGATCAGAAATCAGACCACACTAGACAGGGTCCCGACATGTCAACCGGGAAGGAATCGAAGAAGCGGAAGGCTGATAAAGACTTGACGGCGCCGACTGGCAAGAAGGTCATTGCTATGGCACCCCAGCTACAGATGTGGGCAAACAAGCATGCCGAACTTCACAGGTCAAAGGAATCTGCTGACGCCGCTCCCTCCGTGGAGGATTCGCCCCCGGTTACAGGCCCCAATGCCATTGGAGCAACAAAGAATCTCAACAGGACGCTTCCCTCGGTTTCATATGCTGATCTTGACCAAATGTGTTGCCTTTTGTGTCGACGCAGGTTTAAGAACGAGCCATCTCTTCGTCGGCATGAGCAAATGAGTGACATGCACAAGGCCAACCTAGAGGATAGGGAACTAATTGCCAAGGCAACTCAGAACCTCAAGGCCCTCGGTAAGGAGCCTACGTCCAACTACCGAGACCGAGCCAAGGAGAGACGGCTGGCTCACAACCAGCCCAATAGACCGAAACTTCAGCTTCCTCGTAAAAACCCGCCAACCAACAAAGCTCCTGACTCTGCCAAAGAGCTACCGGCAAAGCCTGCCATTTCCAAAGGCGCAGGCTTACTTGCCAAGATGGGCTGGAGCACCGGCGAGGGATTGGGAGCGGAGGGTGGCGGGCGAACCGACATCATTGAAACCATGGCTTACACACCAGGTGTCGGTTTAGGAGCGGAAGGCGGCAAGATTGGTGATGCGGCACAAGAAGCCGCTCGCGCGACAAAAAACAACTATGCTGACTTTGTGTCCAAAGCTAAAGATAAGGCAAGAGAGCGGTATGGGAAGATGGGCTAGCGTTGTCCGTCGAATAACTTTCTCGTATTTGCATCCTCTATCTTTCCCTTGCTTCTGTATACTATGGGAGTACCTGGCCAGGGGTTTGGATCCCATGGTAATCAGAGACCATGTACCAAGATTCTTAACCTTGTATCTATCTAGGCACCTATCTCATTATTGAGCGTGCCGGTTGCCAGCAGTAGTTTTGCTATGCACACAGTCATAACCACCCCCTTTAGCTCTCAAGTATACAATGCCATACTAGCTCAATATTGAATGCATATTCAGAGGCCTCTCACGACGTCTAGGAAACTCTCATGTTCGTTTATATCACTTCACATATGTATACCTAGACGCGGTAGTGACTTCTCATCATGGGACCTCGAATCGAGCTCTCGCAGGCCCTGTTTTTCCCTCGTTCCCTGCGGAGGTAGGATGATGTATTTCGGAAGTTTTCATGTGGACTTAGATTCATGTCACTCTTATACTCATTTTGCGCCATATCAATTCGGTAACCAGGAAAGAAAGTGTAGATACCATTTATTTAGAAACGGACTGAAAGACATGAACCTGCGAGCCTATACGGACATTGACCACTAAAACGCGTATGAAACGGAAATAGGAGCAAAGGGGGTATCGATTTATTCTTTCATCTAATGACTTCGTAATTTGTGCTATGCATATATCGAGGGACAATTCATGTTCCTCTTTGTATCCTTTGTGTGTTGGATAGGTGCGACTTCCATTGTTATCCATATATCTAATGCCTTTTAAAACTGACAGCATCAAGTGCCAAGTTTCTATCGTGCCTACGCAGTTGGTGAGTGTTGCCGACAGTGTGGCGTCTCCATTTCAAGGAGATACAGAACGCAGAGCTCAAGATGTTATGAGGCGAACAGGCCGGCGCCCACGAGGCTAAAAAAGACTGCGACGAGTGTTACGGTGGTGGCTTCCCAATTCAGCGGCGGTGCGACTCGGGGGGCAGCGTTATCCGATGTAGATTCGTCAGGCGTCGCGGTACTTGTGCCTGAATTCCCTGCATCATCGCTGTGGGTGCTGGTGCTTGGGGTCTGCTGGGCCGCGACACCACTCACGAGGGGGATGCCAGAAGCAGTGATCTCTATGACGTTGCTTTCCGTGCCATTCAAGTTGGCCTGTGCTAGGGCGATCTTCTTATTGCTCAGGTCGTACACGACATAAGCAGAACGCAAAAATGTATCACCAAGCAGGTAGATGTCCGATAAGGGCTGAATGCCGAAACTGCAGATGTCATCAAAGGGAAGCGTGGGTACATCAAGCCCAATACTTATGTATCCCTTCACATTGTCGAGGACAATCTCGTCTATGGGGATCCGGATCAAGGGTCCATTGGTCCCTCCGAATTGAAAGTCGAGAGTCGTGTCTTTCTCTGAGGATAGAAGCTCGCAGCTGACGTACACGAGACCAGTATTGGTGGAGTCATCCACGGCATTGTAGGCCTGGTAAATTCGCCTAGCGACACGTGGTGGCAGGTATGTTAATGTCGTGCCAGAATCAAGTATGACGGGGATTTCTTCGTCAAGCAAATCTGATGCTGCGGAGCTGGAATTCGACGTGATCTTCAGGGACTCCAACGCCACAGTAAAGGAGGAGTAGATCTTGGAACGAACATCGGGCAAGATGTCAACGGCTTTGAGTTGGCCTATAAACTTCTTGGTGTCAATACCTCCGAATAGGACGGTGCCGGTCTCGGCGTAGAGATCGTCCTAGAGAGGCGGAGAGGACGGTTAGTATCTACGCTACAGGATGGTTCTACCAAGGGCGGGAAGTGATGCAATACAACGCGAGCAACGACAAAGGCCCCACGTACAAGATACAGGCTGTAGGCCTTGATAGCGATCAGGTCCTGGTCGACAAAAAGGTCAACGATGTTGGGATAAGGCGCGTCGGCGGCGACGTTGGTGTTGAAGCCTATGCCGAGCAGGCCGGAATTGATGGAGGAGTTCTCGGCGAGGCCGACCTGCAAAGCGTCGACGCTGGTGCCGGCGATGTGGAAGGTGTCCTTGATGTAGTCGCCCTCGGCGCCCGAGGTATCCAGGTACTGGATGGCGAAGGCGTCCGGGTCGACCAGCTTGTAGGTGGAGCTGTCGGCGGGTTCATAGGTGGCGAGGCAGGTGCCGTAAAGGTTCTGCAGCCTGCGCGACTGGCAGAGATCGGCGTTGGCGTCCAGAACCCAAACATCGCTGCTCCCCGTGTCGAGAATCAGGGTGACGGGCTGCGGCGGCGTTCCCAGGGCGACTTGGGCGTAATAACCGCCTACACCCCGGAAGAAAAGACGTGAGTTAGCATGCGCCCAAAAGCCTTGTCTGTCATGGATGCGGCGACAGGTCTGGTTGTTTCTACCCACCGCCAGTCAGGTTGTTGTTCAACTCCTGAGAGTAAGTGCCGGCGCGTTTGCGCAGGGTCTCGTGTTCGGGGCCGGCTTTCGAGAAACTCAGGGGCACCACTCTCTGGGCGACGACGGACGTGGCGATGGCGCCGAGCCCGATGGGCCACAGTGAAACCCTCATGCCGGGCGAGAAATGATGATTCGGGTCGAAACGAGATAGGTGCCAGGCGAGGGAGGGAGGTCTCAGACGCCGCCGCACTGTCTCAGTATTTGGTGTTTCGGTGTACGGTACGGTACGTATACGTATACGTACATGCGCGAACGCGTGAACGTGTACTTAGGTATTGCAGCACACAGCAGGGCCTCCGTCGGCGCAACCTGTGTCTGACTATGTGTCCACGATCCCCGCGTAAACTGGTGCCGTGACAGAGTAGGTACCTAGCAGTGGTGTAAACAGGAACGGCCTCCTAAGTAGTAGGTTTCTAGAGCAACAACAACAACAACAATACCTAAGCAACAAACAGGCAAGGCAAAGGTGAAATGAGAAGAACAAGTGAGCGACAGTGCTGTAAGTAATCGAAACAAGGACCATCTTTGCCTTTCTACCTCCCGACCATCTACATAGCCATCCATCCATCCATGCCGTCTGTTGCGTAAGGACGTCTTGGTATTTATCTAGCGACCAGGTAGGTAGCAGCCTAGATAGATTGGCAATATGCGTTTTATCCCCTACCTACCTAGGAACCTAGGAACCTACCTATGGATGCGTAGGTACCTACCACACTTACCAGATATCCAGGTTGGTTCTGTCCAGGCATCCAGGAAGACCAGGTACGGAGGTTACAGTAGATAAATGAAGTGACAGCGTAGGTCGACGGCTCCATTTGGCGCGTCCGTTAGGTTGGCTAATAGGAGGAAGGAGAGCGTGCCAAGTCTGCGCAGAAACTCGCACCACACCGAAGACGGTAGTCTCGCTCTTGGTAGCTAAGCCTGCTAAGCCTTGGTTGGTCGCCTCTAATACCTCTCTGGGTTGCCGAAGTGCTGGGCGGCACTTGGCACCGCCGATCAGTCGACCGATCTACCCGATTTTAGCCCACGCGGACCCCGCAGCCTCCCGCCAAGATCTACTTCGTGGCAATGCCACCACCTACAGCAGTAGCCTGTCGGTACATGATACCTGTACCGCCGAGTTCCTTACTTTTATGTAGGTACGTTAGGTATACCTACTAACACCCGCAAGAAGGAATTTTCGACACGAAAGAAGCGCGTCCATGCGAAGGTCTACCTCGATCGGTGCATACGGAAGTAATAAAATGCAAGCAATATATCATAAGACTGCGATAGGAAAATAAGAATCCCAAGTGTACATAGTAAATTATCTAGACGACCTAAGTAGGTAACTACCTACCTACATAGCCTATCTAATTGTCTATTGGTTCGGCTGTCAAGGATAGGCTAGGTACCTACATACCTAAGAAATACCTATACATGTACGCATAACCCGAAACACAGGAACACAGGGGACGCCAACTATTGGGTGCATTAGCGCGTGCCCGGGGAGGGGAAAATAAAAGGGGGTCCGCCATGAAGTAGGTAGGTTGTACGTCTTCTAGATTCTAGAAACCACACAAACGGCTCCTTGTAGAGATCTGCTAGTCAACTGCATCGTCAGCCAACCTACCTACATAATCTTGCCATCTTGCTACGTACATGCGCATATAACACATTAGGCACATACAAAGAGACAGGAGGCATCCCAGTTTTCTTGCCGTCCTCGTGTCAAGCAACATGACCTCGTCCGTTCTACCCACGCGTCCCATTTGAGCCATCCTCCCGCGTTACACAACCACCACATACCGGCGGCGGCGGCGGTGGCACTATGTTTGCTCCCTTGGTACATATCGGCATTTTCATGTGCCTACCTACCTGGTAGTGAGTCCGGGTTTCTAGGAATCTGTTCAGAACAAGCGAGCCTGGGCTATCTGTGCTTGACAGTATATAAAAACATCAGGTATCTGTCCACGCCTTCGCAGACATAGGCCATGAGACTAACCGCATCTTGCAAGTAATCCATGTCTAGACTAAGGAACTATTCCATGTTTCCCTCCCGCAGAAGCAGCTTTTGCATGCCATCGCACGCACATGAGCGCTCTACTGCTTAGTATAGGGCATCGGAGAATAGATTTCGGCATCTCCTCGCAATGTGTCTCGTAGGACGAGATATAGAGCATGTTGTGCTCTCTATCTCTCTCCCTGACTCTATCCCTCTATCTCTACCTCTGCCTCTGCCTCTGCCTCTGCCTCTGCCTCTGCCTCTACCCCTTGCTGATTATGTAATCTTGCTCGACGACAGCGCCCCCTATACACCTAAGTAGACAGCTCCATCTCTTGTTTCTCGTCCACATTGGCATGATTCGACTACTCTCTTACTCGAGTATATTTGACAATCTTAGAGGAGCCATATATCCCAGGGCTCTGGCCCGTCTATCTGTGACAATTAATCTCATAAATAGATAGTATCACCGTCGTACTATATTTGTGTGACGCCCAGATCTGGCCGCAACTCGTCACCTCGACCATCATCTCGGACTTGTGTTACGCCAAGACCGTCTGAATGGGTGAGGAACAGCCTGTCCAACCCCGTAATATGTATTTCCAACAGCCAATTAAAATATATAAAAGACATTTGGTCTACGTCGTCAACCTCAATACTCTTTGGCAGCCGCCACTGTCCTCGATCTCTGTAAACCCCCGATGTTCTACCCTTTTCGGATTGGCACGCTCGTCTTAGATTTATAGTCGCCAAACATGGCGATGGGAACAAGAGGCCAGCAGACAATCACGCACACAAATACAAAACACCAAAGATGCAAGACAGGCAGGCAATTCACAAAGGCAGTCTACCAAGGCCATTACTCAGATAGGCGGTCAACATTGATTAAACAGTTTTGCCATCAGACAAAGACTCAAACACAAACTCTCGAACAAGTGACCTACTAGGAATGATTCATGTTTGCTTGCCTTATTCTGACCAGGGACGGCGTGAAACCTGGCCAAATGTCTGGTTTTACCTATCCGAACCTAGGTACGTCATCCTAGCCTTCCTACATGTAGATAACATAAAGGTAGGCACCTCAAAACGGACCTATACTATCAGGTAGATGAGGTATGTACCTAGGTATGTTCCTACCTCTTGTCTACATATGTACGTAGATGTAAGCTATCATGGATGGAAGTGTCAAATAACGGGAGGAATAAGCAGTCACCCGGTCCATGTAACCCACATTGTAGGTAGGTGCAATATCCACATGTACATATTGTGCTTCCCTCTTGCCCGAGCATTCAACTACCTGCCATACCATATATTGTTACTGCGAATACCTCGAACCTCCCTACCTACCTAAGGTACGTAAAGGTATGCAGGTACCTACAGTACAGCACCTACCTACCTAGCATACATACCTACCTAATACTCGCCTCCGTAGAGGAGCTCGGGTGAAGCTGTCCCACAGCAGCCAACTGCCTCCCAGCCTAACATCTAATACACACCTTAGGTACCTTGCATCCTACCTCACCTCCTATTAAATCTTTGCTGAGGCAATCCAAAACTAACTTAAGCTTTCCCCTGGGCAGTAGGTAGGTGGACAGCAAACCTTGACGGCACATCAAACCTCTCAGTTTCCCGGACGCGGGTCGTTGCATGTAGGCTGTTCTTTTGTCTGCCCGAGCGCCTCTCCCGCTGCTGCCTCGGTCATCTTTCGATCCTCCTTGCGTACTTAAAACTACATATCTCGGAGACGTGGCCAGGACCGGGAATAGATAAGTTCAAGTCTGTGTTGTGGCTTGTCGTGTCGTGCTGCTCGGTGCTCCCACGATTGTTCTTCCGTCTCTCCTTTAGGGGCTTATTTGCCTCTCCTTCTTCTCCTTCTCCCTCTTCGTTTCCCCCCCCCGGAGTCCCCTTCGGCTGTTCCGCCTGTTCTACTAATGGCTATCTCTCCGTTCCGCATCAACCGGGCCCCAAGTCCAGCCCCGGCCGTGGCGTATCAACACCTCGTTAATGGCTGGCGCCGGGCCACGCTGGTGGCAATGTCAGTCGCTTAATTCCTATTATCCCTCGTCACCCTCGTCGCCCGCGTCACCCCCCTCCTCGTTGACCCCGTCGTTGTCGTCCTGCGCATGCTAACACGCCCCCTTGCCTAGCCTGCTTCTTGGGCTTCTCTTTTCGAGTCTAGATGCCTCTATTGTCTCCACGTCGCTAGTCACGATTTCGATCGAACTCCATGACTTCCTCAAGGCTCCCTGGGTCGTCCTCGCCTACCTCTTGGCCTACCTGGGTCTAGCCATCGCCTTTGCAAAGTTTAGTGATGTTTACGGTCGCCGTGACTCCATCTGTGTCGCTTGGGTTCTGTTCGCCGGCTTTTCGGTTGGATGTGCTCTTGCGACGACCATGCCGCAGCTGTACGTATACCCTCACATTCCGCCGAACCCTCCCGCAGTCAGCAATGCATTAATTAACCATCTCACAGTATCGTCTGTCGTGCTTTCCAGGGTATGGGAGGCTCTGGACTTTACAGTTTAGCGCAGATTGCCCTGTTTGAGGTCGGGCCGGCACATAGGCCAGGTCTCATGGGTGCCATGATTGGCCTTACCTTAGCCGTGTCTTATGTGCTCGGGCCTGTCTTGGGAGGCGTCATCTCATCAACAGTTAGTTGGAGATGGATTTTCTGGATCAAGTATGCATGGCCAACAAAATAGATCTTCTCCTTTTTCTCTCTTTCTCTTGCCTTCTGCTGACCAACCAACCTAGTGTTCCATTTGGTGTCGTGCTTATCGCGGGTCTGTACCTTGCCTGGCCCGCCAACGTCGCCCGTCGACCACGAGGATTGGACGCTATCCGACGCATTGATTTCCTAGGCATTCTCCTAGTCGTCGCTGCGTGTACGTTTCTAGTATTCGCACTGCAGGAAGTCGGGGCCCATACTTTCACCTGGAATCACCCCGTCATTGTTACGGCCTTGGTCATCTCAGCTCTCAGCTGGCTTGGCTTCGCAGCCTGGGAGCTTTACCTAGGCGTTAGAGTACATCCCAGGATTGAGCCTGTCATACCGTTTCGCCTCGTAGGGCGAGTGTACTCTGCCTGTGTCATGTAAGTGACCATATTTCCAGGGCCCGGCCCCCCCCTCCCCGAGTTCAAGTATACCTCCGAGGCTAACAAAAACAGGTGCACTTTCTGTACCGGCTTCATTTACCTAACGATACTAATTATCCTACCGGAGCGCTTCCAAATTATCAACGGAGATAGTGCACTCGACTCAGGAATCCACCTGCTTCCGATGCTTGGTGCTACAGCCCTGGGCGCATTTCTTGCTGGAGCTCTTTCCCGTCAGCGCAATAATACATCCTGGACACTCCTCGCTGCTCATGGCTTCCAACTTCTGGGTACGGGTCTCATGTCGACGCTGCGTAGCACGACGATGGAGATCAAGGCCCAGTATGGCTTCCAAGTGCTCCTCGGGCTCGGTATCGGCCTCTCCCTCGGGTCGGTGACAATCATGGGCTCGGTACAATCGGTCCCAGGCGATCTCGCCGTGGCTCAGGGGATTATTGCACAAGCACGCGTCCTCGGCGGAAGTATCGGTATCGCCCTCTGTAGCATCATCTTTAATACCAAGGTAGCGCATGACTTGAGTAGTAAGATGGATCCGGAGGATCTGGATGCACTTCATCACAGCCCAACGATTGCGCCGTGGCTATCCCCGGAACTCCAGGTGAAGGTGAGAGTAGCGTATGCTGGTGCCTTTACTGACGATATTAAGCTGTTGATTGGGCTTGCAGTGGTGGGCATTATCACGAGCGTTTTTACGTACCAGAAACATCCGCCGCCCATGCCCGGCACCCCTGCGGCAAAGGAAGCCTTGGGGACGGAGCAGAGTGAGACGGAGCTGGATGAGTTCGCTCGTCGGTCATGAAATATGTAGCTCTAGCCTCCTAAAGAGTACATCCAACCATAGAGGACCCTAGGCCAGTCTTTTGGCATACTAACTGACCCTAGATCTAACTTGACTGGAAAATATATCACGCTATCACGTAAAGGGGTGACGGCAACCACACGCTCAAATGACCTGAAGGCTAAGGAGCAGGATGCAGCTCCCCTTTACTAATGATGACGCTGCGTACAGCAGCCCATACGTCACGTACAGGACAGGCTGCTGCTATGGGGGAAGTCTCATCGTTAGCTAGGGCTTAGACATATATTGGGGTGGTGGTAGTGTGGTCTGAGAGGCAGAGAAAATGGTCGCCATGCAAAGCAGATCTCCGATATGATGCTGGGACTCGAGTATTCCGACATTCTAGCTTCCTAATATAAAGGCTCAGCGTTCGTCCAATATGTACCCAACCGTTCTCCTAATCTACCTGTAACTTCGTAAGCAATCATAGTCGAGGCTCGAAATCGGCGGCGGTTGGTGTTTCATACTTCATGCTCAGAATACCATCAATTTACTGTGGAGGGAAGACATGGGAGAAGAATGGCATGATAGATCATGTTTGAATCCCGTCTACTCCCTCATAGCTAAGCCAAATACCAGAAAACTAGCAGTTGGATTGGTTGGCGAGCGACGTTCCCATGAATAGCTGACCAGAACTTCAACCAGTTAATCGACGTGATACTGAAACTCGCCTTTGGCCTCGGTATTACGTTCGCTTAAGACGGTATCGCCGACACAATCGTTTCGCAGCGACTATCTCGTGTTGTTTTTTTGGAGGAACTAGAACGTCGCGGGATGAAGTGACCTGGGGTTGGCGTGTATGTTCTCAGACATCTCGCCTTAATGCTCTATATACCGCTGATCGCCGTATATCACCTCGATAGTATCAATACCCTTGATTATAGACTGTCTTATCTTGCACGTGTAGAAGTAGTGCGAAGAAATGGGGCCCCTGGGGTAAATTTCAGCATTGCGTACGTATTATTCCCGCTACTCCTATGAAACTGGCTTCTCATTCTACTTCAGGGGGGTGGGGGGTTCTACGAGCCCCTATTGTTGTTAGAGCACCTGGAGCTTAATCTCAGTAACTGGAAACAATAGAGAGGATATCCATCAGCCTTCCGTAGTACCCTTATTAGGCTTTGCTGCCGTAAAACTCGACACGTAGGATCGTTTCAGGATGCTAACGGGGACGGCCCTTGAGCCCATCAAAGTCGTGTAAGACGCTTGTGACATCCTTTGTCCATCGTCCACCCTCAAGCAGCCATTCTCCTTCTCGCCATCTTGCTTGAACAACCCTACGCCGAGTCTCCCCCTTGATCCTGGCTTGAATACTCTTCGAGATTCCCTGAGCTGGGTAAGCTACCAATCCAGTAATGGCAGAACCGGTTTTTGTTACTAGCCCGACCGACCCCTGGGTCAGTCCCTTTAAAACCCCTGTAGCACCTTCTCTCTTCTTAGCCTCATATGTCCGAAGAAAAACTCCCCTCGCCGCCCCTGTGATGCCCTCGTAGAACGAGCGACCAGCCACGCTCACTCCACTACGGAGGTCATGGATAGGTTCGTGCTCTTCGACCTTTTCACCCCAAAGTCCCGGAACAGCACGCATGCCCTCAGTAACAGCAAGCGGTATGTCTACCAATACACCACGTGTAGTACGGGTTACTACACTTCCCATACTATTCGCGGACGCGGCTATTGCACCATTGGCTTTCGAAGCAGATCGCAAAGCTTGGGATGAAAGCTTAGATGCTGTTGCAGACGAGCAATTCGAATTACAATCCAGGGAGTCCTTAGACGAACGGTGCAAGTGACACCCATGTTGTTTCTCACTATATTCTTCAGGTCCAGCTCGTGCATCTGCGTCACAGAGCGGAAACATGGCAGCTCCACCTGGCGCTACTGTGACGCTTGTGTCGGCCTTGATAGTTTGAACTACAGCTTTTTCTTGCCAGTGCTCTCGCTGACGATATTGTATTGGCTTCCGTACTACATCAATGGCAGCTTCAGCCACACCCACGACTGTCGAGAGCGAAGCCGCAGAAACTGCCGTAAACGGGTCCCATCGACGATTCTCGATGGTGATGTTTCCAGTCTTGAGCCTTGAAATGAAGACATATCAGCATAGTCTTGGGGTAATGAAGCATCAGTGTACTTACAACCTGAGTTCTTGAAGGTCTACGCCATGCTGACGAAGGACCGTTGCTGCGCCTCGACACATCTTTATTGCTTTGCGGCCTCTCCCATGCACCCATACGGCCGTCTCGTCAGGAAAAAAGTCGCATTGTAGCCGCCCCTTCGGGAGGCTACGGTGAAATGAGTCAACGGCTCTTGCAACACCATCTTCAGTTGCTATTTTACATGCAACAGCCAAGGCTGCTTCTCGCGCTGCAGGTGAAAGACAAAATCGGATTGCCTGAGCTAATTTCTGAGAGGTAAGTGACTCGTATGGAACTGGTGCGGGCCCGGCACCAGCTTGATTGACTACAGCGCCCCAAAATGGTTGACTTGAAATGAGAATTAGCCTAAGTCCCGGCAATACTGCGTCGTAATCCACTCACTCTCCGAAGAAGGGCACAATGGCAGTCGGTCGTCCATATCTCAGGCCGCAGGCCGTGGTTCCTGCACCTCCATGATGCACGACAGCGGTGACCTGTTGGAATAGCCATTCGTGAGGGCAGTCACCAAGAAAGAACACATCATCGGATCCATCAGCAGATAGACTGCTCCAGCCTCTTGAGATGACTGCGCGCACTCCGGTTGCTCTTACAGCGCCTAACACCATGGACAGTAAGCCGGCAGCGTTCCCCACAACAATGCTTCCGAAGCCGATATAAATAGGAGCTGGGCCAGAGCCTAAGAATTCGGCAAGATCGTCAGGCGGAGTGTATGCAGGTGGATTTCGGAAGAAAAAGCCGCAGACATCTTTGAGATGGTTAGTATCCTGGAATGAAGAGACTCGCGCGAAGACGCCTACCTATGTGGTCGCCCCAGTCTGGAGGCTTGGATACAAGTGACGGGGACCAACAATACGTGAAGGGGACTTTTAATGTCTCTATCAAGTGTGGACCTTCGGTTGAGGGGACAGCCTCGAGATCGAGTGTTTCAACTCGCCAGTGATTAACAACGTCGCCGAGGCTAGCATTGGTGTTAATAGAATTGATCTTGTGAAGCCGAGTGCGAAGAAGAAAAGACTCACCCTTGCCATGTAAGGAAATTCACTGCTGCATAAGATACATAATTCGTCTTACTCGCTGATTTGCTCACCTTCTTCCCCTTCGTATCGAGGGTCATCCCAGCTAACGGCTGTGGGAAAGCACCGGTACTACTCCATGGCATCGTGAAGACAAGATGGCAAGGTACCCCTAATGCCTCAGCACAATGGACGTGGGCGAAGCCCGGCGGATTAGCTATGATGGCATCGGCCACAAACGGCGCCCCCGTATCAGGGTCATCCGCCAAGCAAGCCTCCCAGAAGCCCCTGAGCATTCGGTCATACATGTGACGCTTCCGAGCGATGGCGCCGGCTCGGAGGGTCGCGAGATCTGGCACTAAACGTGGCGAAGAGACCATATACGCCATGAGCTCTGCCGGGTCACCCCCCACGGGATAAAAGTCGAGGCCTGACGAAGTGACAAATGGCCGAAAGACATCGTGAGTCGCTACCCGCACCCGGTGCCCATGTGTCTGGAGGGCGAGGCCCAGGGCGATGAAGGGCTGGACATCACCACGACTTCCAACAACCTGTATTAAAATATTGAGTCGATTCAAGAAGGTTTTCGAGTTCTCCTCCTCGTTGCCGTCAAATGCAAGTTTTGCTGGACCGGCGTGTGGATCAGAATCAGAATATTCGGGGTTGGGCTCGAGGGGTGTGTATGGCGGTGCTGCTAATCTTGTATCAGTTGACTTGTCTTCGTCCGCGACTGTTAGCGTTTCGCTCTGGTCATGGCTGTCCGGCAGCTGATAAGGATATTGCTGCTGGTCGCGATCAATTAACTTGTTGTCACCCATCTTGCTTGGGTTGCAGATTTGAGGATCTCAAGAGCTCGAGATTTTGACGAAGCTGGAAATTGTATAAGTGGAATCGATGATTTAATGCCGCAGTTTTCTACTAGTCCGCCATTCTGAGTCCCTAGCTATATTCAGATCCAGGCAGTGCTGCAGTAGCATGTGCTAAGTATAATAAAAGCATCATTGGGTTTCGTAAAGACATCGAGTATCAAACCGGATCTCAAGAGGCCAACCAAGTTCCAGACCAATTATTCCATGTCGAGCTAGATCTGCTGCGGCTTGATGGCGGCCTCGAGTTTCGACTCGCACCAGAATGACATTTTTCGCATCTCTATACGCAAATTCAAGCCAATCACAGCTGGGGGGGACTCGAACCCAGCAACACAGCCATCAGCATTCGTATGTGTCGAGACACTTATCGCGAGGAACGTGCACACAAGTTGACTTTCCCGTCTAGCCTTACGTAGACTACAGTCTTTGTTTGGGAGGTTCCGGTGTATATTTAACAGACTAGGTGTATGGAAGTTTCTAAAGAACCCCCTTTCTACACCATCTCAAAGCATCCTCGTCGCTTACTCGGCAGCAACACACCAGAGCTAAACAACATGTGAGTATCGAGACCCCTAACCTGCAGCGATCACTATTTCTAACCCGATTATGTAGACATTTATTCGACCTACCACCTACTCCGACACTACCACGAACGAGACTCGATGGACCGATACTGGAAGTTGGACGGGGGCCATGGTCTCATTATTCGTACCGCATTCCGAACTAGCCAATTCTTATTTGCGATAATCGCTGCCGGGCTCTACGGCGCTGATTTAGCCTTCTTCTCTCGAGCGCAACAAGACGCACCTAGTACATGGATATTCGCCGAGGTCTTGGTCGTATTTACGGTCCTTGTGGCCGCGGCGCATTGCTTCTTGACGATTCGACACTTGATGTGGTCATTGTTGGATGCAGTATTGGTTATTATGTGGCTCGCAGTGGCCGCGCTCGCTGGCCAGGCAGCTTTTGGCGGGCGTAACACAGAGCTAGCCTCTGGCATCACTGTACAGGACACACATATCATGGCTGCATTTTGGGTGGACTTAATTAACATGCTACTCTGGTTGGCGACCTTGGTCGAAGCGGCCTTACTTTGTTGCACAGCACATACGATCAGGAGAAAACTCGAGAATCTAGAGATGCAGTAGTTCTTAAGCGTTTCTTGGAGCTATGCAGGCTTGCTATTATCTGACTATTGGAAAAGTACGTGTTTAAAGTCTCACTTCCGTGATAAGAAAGACATATATCCATCGGATAAGGCGAAAGAAATGCTTCTCCGTTGAAGCATCAGCGTCAATGTTGAATTCTAGACAGACATGGATAAACCAGAATATAATGTTCTGGATGCTATGTAGTCAGGTGAAATTATTCTAATCTTAAGTGATCAGTTTCAATACGTGGACTCTGGAGCATTAAAAGCCAACGAAGCGCCTAGGTTTACCTTCAAAGAGGGGCTCAATTTTCATCGGGCCTCGTTGTGAACCCCTTCACAAATCATACGCGTATGAGGGCAACCTGCTGTAGATGTCTAGGAGACGATCTTGCGTGTTAGATACGTAAAATATGTCATTGGATGAGCGAACGTCTCTAGCGAAGTGAGTCCCACTCGGCATGTGGGACATATGTAGCTCGATGGTCTTGGCGGACAATATTTAGTCGTTGCAGCTATAACAGCATTGTGTTATAGCATCGGTATTTAAGACGGGAATACATATGGGGGCTATCTAGATAGTGTAAGCCAAGCCAACCCCTCAAAGTTCAAGTCGTTTGACAGAGCTTTCCAGAATCCATGTTGTACTCCCAGAAGTCGCTGTAGGTAGGGTCGAACCGTCTCTTGATCTGTACTAGTCTCTCGTATGAGTCGCCATAGAAATCGTGCTTCCACTCCGAGTTGAAAGGATTAGCTTCATTCATATAGGCGCCAGTTTCAGGAGCCCATTCGCGAAAAATAGCCTCTTTATTAGTCTCAAGCCATTTTCCTGCTTGACGCAAGGCCGAACCAGGGGTGCTTGTGGTCGTGTCGACATTAGCACCTCCGCTAATTATGTGGACATAGATAGTACGCCACACGGGATTGACAGCGCCACGCCTCTCCTGGGGTATGTTTCGCGGGCCAGGCCCGCCTTGCAGACCTATGGTAAGCATGGTACCGTCCATCTGAGTCTGCGAAACCATTATGCGCCGTAGGTACGGTGCTACCTCATCAATGGCAAGGTCGCTGAGCTGCGCACGACCAAGTAGACGACTTGCAATCAAACTAATTTGACCTGCAGTACTAGGTGACGCGTTGATCGCCTCAAAGAAATCGGTGTAGTTGGTGCTTGTTGAAGGGTCGCTGATCTGGAATGAGATGAGAGAAGCGTCACTGAGATTTGAGAGAATGGTGTTTTGAAGAGGCCTGAGCAACGTGCACATGGCTTCTGAGGTGATATTTAAAGCCCAAACGTTCAAACTCACCAGGACCCCAGGGACAGGCCCAGGTATGCCTAAGATGCCGCTTGCGGAGACTCCGGTGAATGCCGCACCAGAACCAGTAATGCCCTGGTCCATGACATTAGGGAAGCCTGACATGAGCTGCGCAAATGCAGCCCAAGTGGCATTCACAGTCGTCTCTCTGTAGTCTGACATATTGGCCGCGGCAAGACGAATGCTAGCTGAAGTGAGGGTAGCCGGCGTGGGATAAGTCAACAGAACATACTCTGTCACGACGCCGTATTGGCCGCCACCCCCGCCACGAAGAGCCCAGAAGAGATCTTGATTCTGAGCGAGGTTGCATGTTAAAACCTCGCCTGCGACAGTTGCCACCGTAGCCTGCAGAAGTTGATCCGCCGCCAGACCGTACGTGCTGGAGAGCGGACCATGGCCACCCCCTTGGATAAAGCCACCCAAGCCAACCGTGCGATCCACTCCGCTTGTCACGACGCGGTTATGGCCCAAGGAATAAAGTACGGCCTCGCCCCAGTTGTTTCCACTTCCAGTAATGAGAACCTGTGCCGTATCCCTGGAACCTGGAATTTGCCAAGAGTTGTCAATTTCAAGATAGTTAAAATGGCGAGTCCAAATAGAAAGAGAGAAGGCACCGGTTGAGCTGTCACGATTTTAGTCTTCGTTGATGAGAGCAAATGAAATTGGATTGGCAAGTCTCATACCGTCCGCTCAAGTCATGGCCCGTGCCTTTGACTACGACTCGAATATTCCTGTCGGAAGCCCATTTCAAAGCCGTCGCAACTTGTGCGGATGTAGTCGCATTGACAATATACGATGGATAACCGCCGACATGGCAACCCAATGAAGCTTCGTAACCGGTCGCATTAGGCGGGAGGCAAGAGTTGTTTGCCCAAATAGGAGAATCAATTGACTCGGGGAGATTCGAGTGAAAGTAAGAGTAGCCCCATCCATAGGAGACATCATCGCAGGAGTCAGGAGCGCTAAAGGGGTTATCAATATAACATGACGAAGCGGCAGGGGCGGTCCTCAGCAGCGAACCTCCTATGGAGGCGTTAAGGTTCTGCCATTCTAAAGATGGAGGCCATGATAGGTCGGAGGGCGCGGCTTTACAACGCGGCAGATATGAATAGGGCCTGGTGCTATTACACAAGGCCGCCGTTGAGATGCTGAGCACCGTTCCTGCCAGGAAAACTTGAACACGATTCATGATGATTGTAGGAGTAGCCTGGCGGTATGTTACTAGAAGTGGGATATGTATACTATGGCAAGACAGGCCGAGCTAGGTCGAGCATTTGACTATACTTATATGTTACCATAACCACTGTCATCATTACGAGTCCCTTGTCGGTTAAAGAGGCCAACATGCAAGAATTTCAAACCGGAAATTCTAAAGCAGGTATTGTTTGTCGTATTAGTGCGCTAGGAATAATAGCAAGTACTTAAAGTCTAAGGGTGGCCTGTTTATCAAATCTAGGAGATTACCGAATGGTGGAATAGCGTGGAGGACTATTTGTATACGAATGCGAAAAAAATAACTGCCAATCAACCATCCTCCAAGTCCTGGGAGGGTAGAAGCCCACAAGTTGACTAAGTACAAATGCCGTCGGTGTGCTTGATCCACCATGCAGCTCGACATTATACCCTGCATCGCGACTTATAAGCTGCCAAGTCATGTGTCGGAATTGTGCAGGTGATCTGTTGTCATATTGGTGACGAACTCGCATTTGCAGTAATTTTCTGACAAGCTTTTTTGAATAGACATATAAATTATTAGTTTATATGTACAACTTTAGTTTTAAATCGTTTTTTTTAAAAAAATAAATTAGTATAGTCTACTATGGGTAGTACTTGTATTTTAAGTCTGTAAAAGTATGATGCAAATTAGAAGTAGTAGACCTGGAAGGTCTGGTTAGAGATGGAGCCCTATGGTTTTTTATCTCTTATTGAATCTACCGATGAATCGGCCTGGTGCCAGAGACGTACAGACTAGACCGAGTGGTTAGAAAACCTGCCAAAAGACATTCTTTAAAAGACCCCCTGTATTTGCCTGTATCATTGTTGTTATTAATAAAAAAAATTGCTCGGTGAAGGAATCGAACCTTCTTCTCCTAAGACCTGCTGCTGACTCCCAGACATCTTAGACGCTCTTACTAATGAGCCAACCGAACCTTGGCTGTAGGTGATTTGTTAACGGGTGTTGTGTTAAAGTTACCTATATAGCACTGTTCATTGAATAGGTCACATATTATAAATCTTATTTAGCGTTAACTTTACGACCTACGTACATGCTTTAAGTAAGGTGTGGCTGAGCACTAGCTATAAAAGGTGTTGCGTTAGCTTTGCGTCAAGTCTCTCAATATCGTGTATTTATACTTAGTTCCTAGTACTGCGTTCTATTTCTAAGAATTAACTTATTTGACCATACTAACCTTAGTACTTCGTCCGCGTTCCGCACACTTTTATCCAGTTCTTAGAATCTCCTGTGTCCTCCTACAGGCTGCCCTGCAATGCAAAGAAGTTCCTTTCTGTATGCTTCTACAGACTGCCTAGCAGTGAGACCCGTGGGGACTCCCACAAAGAAGGGCTTTACTCTGCCTTCCCCCTAAAAAAGGGATCATTGCCTTCTGTTTAAGAAGGGGCCCGCCCCCTCTTTACACCTCTGCAGGCCTTTTTTAGACTGTGAGGCCACAGCGATGTTCAATGCTTTTCTTATGCTTTTTGCTAGGTTCCACAGTCTAAAAAAAACCCTGCAGAGGTGCAGCAAGTAGTATAGCCAGACACGCTCAAGCTCGTATGTCATGGCAGAATTCATTGATGGAAACACGACCTACGCGCTTGCTCTCGAAGTCTCGCTATTCAGTGGTTTCCCCTTAGACACAAGAGGCCGCTGAGGGAGACGCACAAGGCAAGGTGCTTAATCGGTAATACCGCCTAAAGCAGCACGCGGACGATGCCCGGCTAGTTGGTGCTGACGATAATCTTGCTCGCGTCCAGGCGACAGTTGTGCGGAACCACGGGCAAGAGCGGCGCGTCAAAACGGTTGCCGGCTAGCCGCCTCGGAGACTCGACTACGAAATCGACAGAGTGCTTTGGAATGCCGGCGTACTTTTTCCGGTTCTAGCTCAAAAAGAGGTAATACGCGTTAGCTACAAAAAAGCGCCCGCAGAAACATACAATCTACTATGCAAATAGCTCCAAGTATTAAAACGCCATAAAGCCAAAATAAATAAACTTAAAAGCAAAATCAGTGTAAATGTTTATTTAGCAATTTTATATATAATAAAACATAATTATAAAAAAAAGCTTTATATTTAATTGATATATTATTTATTAAGCAATAAATTATAAAAAATAAATATATTATAAATATTAAAAAATATCAAGTTAAAAAATAAATTAAAACTATATATAATACTAGAGGCCCCTGGGGGTCAGGGGCAAGGAAGCCTTCGTTTTTAAAGGTACCAGCTATATACATATAAGCCATACAACAGAGTAACGAAGGCAGCCCTCTCCTTTAGCCTCCTTCCTACCAACCGTGTGCTCCGCCGCGTAGGCGCTTCGCGCGCGCGGCTCCCGCTCCCTCCCAGCTAAAAGAGAGGACTGCCTTCGTTTTTAACGCCTCCAATCCTAGCCCTTCCAATCCTAGCCCTTCCAATCCTAGCCCTTCCAATCCTAGCCCTAGGTCCTGGGCCCTTTTTGACTTGCAGTCAGGTCTGCAAGTAGGTCTACAAGTAGGTAAGTAGGTCAGTTGGTCACCTGGCAGGTAGGTAGGCCGGCTGGTGACCCACTTGGT